>CM061527.1:7220000-7482500 GCA_030068015.2 Neoceratitis asiatica
TTGATACTCGTTAGGGCAAAAGGGTTTTTTCGGTAGAGGATTAATTCTTCCAAAGCGTATATTGCCATTTTTGCAAAAGCTTATGACTAAAGAAACTATTTTGTAACTTGTGAAAACTAAAAAAAAAAATCCGGGTCACAAAGTTATTCAAAAACACTGTATTTTTGAATTTTATTAGAAAATTTTTTAATTAGACATTTTGTTTTATAAATTCTATTTTATTTTTAAACGATTTTAATTAAATATTAAAAAAAAATTTACATTAAATTTTTCATAATTTTTTTTTAAATTTTTAATAAATTTATTTCTTATAAAAAGTTAAATCTCCGTAATTTTAGTTCTTTTTCTAATTCAAATATTAAAAAAGAATTCCCAACGTCAAGCAGTGTTTACTGTCAATCACTTAACTATTAAGCTATTCAATCAACCAATTATAAAGTCAAGAGAGCAACAAATTAATCGTTCAACAACTCAACAAGTCAATATTATTGATTGAATGAATGAATGAAATCTACACTCAACTAACGGTATAATGGAAATACATAAAAAATGAACTACTTTCGGGAGGAATAAAAAAAAAAAAGAATAAAAAGCAGTAAAGGAAATCAGCCAACTAATAGCAGGCGAAAAAGTAAAAGTTGCCAGACAGCAAGCAAGCAAGTAGGCAATCGAGCAGTCACAAGTAGCTAACTGAAAACAAGAACAACAAAAACAGACAGTCAACAATAGCGCCACACATTACTTACGCCGCATATTCAAAGTAGGCAAATGTTTAAGTACATGCATAAGTAAGTACAATATTTTAACTCTTTCACAGTTGAAAAGTGGTGGCAAATGGCAAGTGGCGACAGTCACTTTACAGCCAGCGTTGCTTGCTGTGACGCATAACAACGACTAGCGGAGCGTAGGAAATGTGTTGTAGTGTAGTAGACAAAGCGCTTAGCGACTTGACAGACAGGCGTACTTTGTATATATATTGTTCAGAAAACACATACACACACACACACACACACACACCCATCCACACAGTCAAAGAGTCTATCGAGTATTACTTACTAATCCATTTTCATTTCATTACATTCATAATTAACTCTGAGAAAGTCAATGAACACAAAAGTGTTGCGCAGAGATAAAGAATGATGAAGAGGGTGGAGAGAATGGAGTGAGGACCTACTAAGTGGTAAGTGGAAGCAATGGAAAGAAGAAGAAGAACGTTCTAAAATGTGCACAAAAAAGGTAGTAAAAATTATTTAGTAGTCAATTTAGTAGTAAGATGGGATAAGAGCACTCAAGGGTACTTATTACTAACAAACATACGTATGCATGTAAGCCTGCAGTAGCTCAAAGTGGGCGCACATCAAAGCTTTCTATGCAGCGGAGGGGTGGGGTTGAAGGGTAGATATTAATTATGCATGTGGAGATGTATACACATAAGTATGTATAATGACTAAGAAGCTTAAAAAAATGAATGCGGCGATTAGAAGAATGTTAAAAACTAATGTAACCTTATAGGGGGGGACAGTGACACCCTAGGAAGAACTTGAAACCCTGAATTTACGGAAAGCAAAGTGGAACTGAGAGAATAGTCCACTTTTAGCTACTACGATCCGTTCTGAGCTCAGAATTGATCAGTAGGAAAAGTGTTGCGTCTCATCATGTCAACGCCACAACACATACATCGGTTAGAATATGACGAAGCTTGGTTGAGAGGCTTGATGTACACCAACTAAACAGCCTGGACCTTGCACCGTCTAACTGTCATTTGCTACGGTCTCTATAAAAATCTCTTGATGGTAGAAAACTAGCCGACCGAAGTGCCGCCGAAAGTTAGTTGGTCAAGTTCTTCACCGTTAAAATGTAGTATTTCTACACCGGTGGATTTATGAAGCTAAACAAAAAATATCAAAGGGTCAAGGATAATAATGTTCTATATGTACTTGATTAAAATTAATTTTCAGTCAAAAAGTTTTGTTCAAAACCACAAAAAAAAAACCGCGGAGTCTGTTTTCAGTTCTATATTGTCAGAATAAGCGAACCGCAAGCATATCATACGAGTACTGACTATCGTAAGTTTGCACTTGCCCACTAAAAATTACAAAGGGTTCTCCATATACTACTATTGAAAGTGCAGGGTTGTATTTTAACATCTATCAAACTTAATTGTCAAGCAAACCAATTGACATCTGTCAAATTTAACTGTCAAACCAAACATGTTTTGTCTTAGTTTAAAGTTAGGCATTTATGAAAATTGATCACTTAACTACCTTACACCACGTAAAAATCGTTGAAACCTACAAAAATGGAGATTCAAACGTGGCTACTTTTCATATAATAGGGGGCTATGTAGCACATAATCGTACAACTACTCAAGCAAATGGTAAAATTTTAGAGTAAGTTGAAGAGATTGGATCGGTTACAGATATTGCAGAGCCTGTGTATCATTGTTTTGCTCGTTCCACCTCAAGCATCGCTGCTGTGAAATTGAAAGTGTAGCCGAAGACCCGAATGTGTCTATTCACCGACGTTCTCAGGAACTGGGACTTTCTTATCGCATATTTTGCACTTGGATTTTCATATACATTCATATAAAGTCCAATTCATACAACAACTGAAGTCAGCGCTCTTTCCAACAAAATTGTGTTCAGCGCCGAGGCACATTTCCCACTCGGTGGATATATAAGTAAGCAAAATTGCCACATTTGGGGTTCCGAGGATCCTCAAATTATTATTGTTATTAATCCCAACGATTTACCTACCTCACGCCCATTCGAATTAGGGTCGCTGTCCGCATGACGTACGGAACTTGTTTTGGTTTTCATCAATGCCGAGTCACGATGAGGAGAGGTTTGTTTAGTGTCGAGAACTAAAAAAGTTCAGCTATAGAGCAAAATTCATCAGCTGATTTTTTAAGAGTTATTTCAAATATAAAATGTTTTGTAACGATTAGTTGAGAGTCGATCGGAAATGTTCCAAAATGTATAATTGAAGATAGAACATTACACCCAAAATAAAAATCACTGTCTGATGCACTCTTTGGTTCGGAGGCGTGATTGCACCTTACTTCTTAGAAAACGATAAAGGCGAGACTGTCACTGTCAATTCGGAATAATTTTTTTTTTTTGGCCTAGAAATCGACTTGGACAATATGTGATGCCAACAAGATAGTGTCACATACCGCACAAAACGAGCGAATATGATTTTACTGTGAGATAGTTTTCCCGTAGCCTCGTAATTTCTTGTCTTGGCGGGTTCGTGCGATATGACACTGTCAGACTTTTTTTTATCTGGCTACGCGAAAGACCTTGTCTATGCGCATGAACCTTTGGCTCTTGAGCACTTGAGATGAGCATTCGTCAAACTATGGCTCAAATATCGCCTAATATGTGCCAAAAAGTGCTCTAAAATGACCTCAAACGGATGGAAGTTTGCAAAAATTCACGAGGCGGCGATTTTGAATGGTTTAGTGTTTCACATATAAAGCCAAGATTCAAATTTTATATTAGAGAAGAAATTTTATGAAAAAAAATATTTTTAATGCATTTTATTTACTTTTATTTTGAAAACCTCAAAATGAATAACCCTGTATATGGCAGAAGGAAATATATATACTTTGAACTAAATGCCTTAAATATGCCTTTATATAACATAAGTAGCTTTTATACAATTGCTACTTTTTTTTATGCATCAATGTGCATGTGTTTGTTTGTATGTATGTATGCACATATGTACTTATATAAATATAATCATTTATGTAAGCTTACTCAGCAAATAAGAGCATGGGGAGCCTTCCAAAGTTGAGTGGAAATCTCTTATCAGCTCAAGTGGAAGGTATTAAAGTGTAAAAAAAAGAGACAAAAGACACATAGACATACACACACATACACACGCATTCATATATATATAAAAGTAGCAAAATATTGCAACGGTAAAACAGTTAACGATTTCTTTTTCTTAGTGTTATTGCATGTAAGCAAACAATGCAGTTCGTGAGAAAATTGTAAAATTTCATATATATATATACGTGTGTATGTATGTGCTTGAGTAAGAGTGTATAATTTGTATAGACGCATATGGGTGTATGAGTTGCAGAAAACGCCGGAAAGCACAGGTATTCAAATGCAAACACAGGATGAATGGCTAAAAGTTGAAGAATGCTCAAATAGAAGAAGTGCAAAATGTAGATACAAAAAAGGAATGGAAGAAAGTTAAAAAATAATAAAATAAAAAATAATAAAATAAAAAAGTATAAAAAAATAAAAATAAAATCCTTCTAAAGAGTCCTCTTGGAGATTGCATATGCATATATATCTATGTTAACTTGTTGTTGCATATTAAAAGTATGCACAGCTGGAGGTGTGTAGCAGCGCTCGTGTGCGTACTATCAGCTGTGCATGCAACCAACCCACAGCACAGCTCAAGCAGTGTCCGAGCAACAACCACCTGCCTGCCTGCCTGTCAGTCAGTCTCTTGAACAGCTCACAGTCTTTATTTCTCACAGTCACGTTGAGCTGAAGTGTGCAGCAGCACCTGCTGCTACTTCTCCACAGTGCAGCAGAGTCTGTCGTTTTGCTTGCTTTGCTTGCGCTTGCTGCCTTGCATACTTATGGGCGTCTCTTACACGATAGTAATTTAAGTAAGTGCGCGTGTGTGTGTGTGTGTGTGTGTATTTAATGCATTCTTGCTAGAAAACTGCTTTTTCTATCTTATTTTCTACGTTCTTCTTGTTCTTCTTGTTCTTCTTGTTCTTCTTGTTGTTCTTGTTGTTCTTGTTTTTACCTCTTCTTCTACTTTATCTGCCCCCTATCTCTTTTATTGTCAGTAAACGAGTGATTAAATCGCTTTAATTAAGCAGGTAAATAACACTTGAAGTGTATGTAAGGCGCTCACTTGATGATTTTGCTATTATGCTACTCACAGATAGGTTTCTCATCTCTCTGACATCGTTTTATCGATTATTTTTAATTGTTTTTTTTTTGTTTTGTTTTGTTCTTGTTGTTTTTATTCTCAAGCACGTTTATTGGAAAATTTTGTAATTTAAGCGAAAAGATATTGATTGATCGGCTGTATCAGTGTGCATATGATTATCACCTTGGGCTTTATTTGCTAAAAATGGACGCCTGGAAAGTGCATGCCTCTTTGCTGAACAGAAATGTTGCGGAACAAAAATGTTGCTAGGGAGAAATTTTTGTTAAAAAAAAAGAATAATAATTAACAAAAATAGTGATATTGAAAAAAAATTGAGAAAGCAGTAATTTTGCTGGACAGATATGTTGCTAAGTAAAAAATGTTGTTCAACAAAATGTTTACTAAACAAAAAATTATTCAAAACAAAAACATTTTTTACACAAAAAAAAAAAAAAATAATAATAATATAAAAATAAATAAATAAAAAAATTCTAAATTAAAAATAAAAATGATGCCAATAACGATAGTAAAAGACAAAAGATTTTAATTAGAAAAATTCTTCTAAGCAAATATATTAAAAAATAAAATTTTGGTAAAAGAATGTTGCTAAACCAAAATAATAAACACTAAAATCTTTAACATCAAAAATATTAAAAAACTTATATGCAAAATAAACAAATTTACAAACAAGTGTTGTCAAGAAAGAACAACAAAAATTTGCTACCAAAAGTAATGCTAAACAAAAATATTGAAAATGAAAAAAATTGCTTACAAAAATATAGAAAGGGAAAAAATTTGATAACAGAAATATTCAACACGAAAAAGTTGCCAACATAAAAATTAAGAAACGAAAATATTGCTAACAAAAACATTCAAATACGAAAATAACGCTAACAAAGGTATTGAAAAACAAAAATGTTTCCAAAAAATTTAAGGCATATTTGTTGCTAAATCGAAATACAAAAAAAGTTGAAAAATAAAAATTTTTAAAACTAAAAATGTTGCTAACAAAAATATTAAAAAAATTTGTTTATAAACCAAAGTATTGGAATAAAAAACGGCGAAAAACTAAATTATTAGAAAAAAAAAACGGTGTTAAAAAATACTAAAGAACAGCCAAAATATAGAAATAAAAAAAGCTGAAAAATAAAAATATTGAAAAATGAAAATGTTGCCGACAACTATATTTAAAAAGAGATGTTGCTAAACCGAAGTATTCGAATAAAAAAGGTTGAAAAGCAAAAATTGTGAAAAACAAAAATATTGATATATAAAAACTTTGGAAAACCGAAATATTGAAAAGGTAAAATTTTGCTAACCAAATATTAAAAAAACATAAATGTTGCTAACAAAATGGTTAAAAAAAAAATTGCCTAACATATTTGCTAAAAAATATTGCTATTTTCCCCGAAATATTCTTATATATATTAAAAAAAAATTTGCTAAACAAAAATATAAAAGGCCAAAAATGTTGCTGACAAATATTTAAAAAAAATTACCCAAAGAAACAACAAGAATATTGTTACTTTAAATTCCCAAAACACAAAAAAAAAAACGTTGCTGAACAAGGAAATGTTGTCTGCTGATCCATAGATCTTCTGTGCCGAACTGATGTTACTCCATGGCTACCTGATTTCTGGCTGAGTTTTATTGATTTTATATATCTCAGCCGATGATATTGTTTGAAAGCTGAAGCTATCTTTTCCACTATACATATCAAATATTCTCCATCACTTAAGTGTGCAGAAACTTTTTTCTCATCTTTTTTACTTTCAAATACCAGTATATTGAAGATGCTGCTAATGTGCGCAAGTTACGAGCCCAATAAAAGCGATTAACTTGAGTGGGTATTGACTGAACGAGGAATGCAACAACAATAAGAACAACAACAATAAGAACAACAACAACAAAAACAACTACGATCTACTCAAAGAGTTGCGTAGAAATGAGAGAATATTATAGTATAGATATAATGAAGTGTAAATAATTTGCAATTAATTGAGTGCTTAAAAGCTGAAAAATTTTTATACTTCTGTTTGGTAAGGGCAAGGAAGCAGAGCCGAATATTCCAAAACCACCACCATTAATCATACCAGGGGTGGTCAGTATAAGCAAAATGATAAGCTATATTTCTAGTGTAATTGATAAAAAAGATTTTAGTTATAAGTCACTATCAGATGGCAAAATTAGACTTATGGTAAAAAATATTGAGGCATACAGAAAAACTGTTAAAAAACTAGATATTAGCAAAATAAGTTATCATACTTATCAACCAAAACAAGAACGATCATATAGAGTTGTGCTAAAAGGAATTCATTATTCCACTCCTATCGAAGAAATTACTAATGAAATTACACAGCTAGGACATAAAGTTAGAAACATGTATAATGTTAAAAGCAGAATAAATAAACAGCCGTTGTCAATGTTCTTTGTTGATTTGGAACCGAATGACAACAACAAAGAAATATTTGAGCTAAGACAACTAAATAATGCAATAGTTACAGTTGAACCCCATCGTCAAACAAGTGATATTGTTCAATGTCATAGATGTCAAGAGTTTGGCCACACTAAAACGTATTGCAAAAAACCATATAAATGTGTGAAATGTAATTTACTGCACCCAACAGCTCAATGCACTAAACCTAAAGACACTCTACCGACATGTGTTCATTGTCTCCAGAATCACACAGCAAATTACAAAGGTTGCGCTGTATACCAACAACTTGTTCGTAACAAACCGCTACATTCCAATCGCGCTAAAGAGAGTATAAATATCAACCATCAAAAGTACACTCATTTAGGCAATGAAGCAAATTATACAGAAAATAATTCTAATGAATACAACAACAATAAGCAGTCATATTCAAATGTTTTAAAAGGTACAGACAATGACAATGAAAAGAATGGTGAAAACACAATGGAAAAAATTGAGCAGTTACTAACTAAGCAAATAGAGTTGACAAACACGCTACTTAATATGATGTCTCTACTCATTAATAAATTATGCAAGTGAACTTAAGGTTAGCAATATGGAATGCCAATGGCTTATCCCGTCACACTAATGAAACAGAACTATTTTTAAATGAAAATTTTATTGACATAATGTTAGTCTCAGAAACTCATTTTACAACCAAAACATATTTTAAAATAAAAAACTACGATATTATCACATGTAATCATCCAAGCAACAGGGCACATGCTGGTTGTGCTGTGTTAGTAAGATCTAATATAAAGTATAATGTGCTAGAACCAATCCAAACCACATCAATACAAGCCGCTGGAATTAAAATAAAAGCTAACAATGAAGACTTGCAAGTTTATGCATTATATTCGCCTCCACGGCATACCTATTAAAAATTCTGAATATGAAAACCTGTTTAACTCTTTCGGACCTAGATTTCTGGTGGGAGGCGATTATAATGCTAAGCACCCTAGTGGGGCTCACGTACCTCGAACCCAAAAGGAAGAGAGAGCTTTACAAATGCGTTGTTAAAAATAATTTCAAAACACTGTCGACTGGAGAGCCTACCTACTGGCCGAGCGATCCATCGAAAATTCTGATTTATTAGATTTTGCTGTATACAATGGTATCCCAGCCCAATTACTAGAAGCTGCCAGTTCTGAAGAACTCAGTTCAGATCATTCTCCAATCATAATAAGTTACAACACTCTAACTGGCCTTAGGCAACAGAAGTATAAACCATTAAACAGCAAGAGTCAAATTAATATTTTCAAGACTGGATAACGCAAAATGTGGAACTTAATATTTCAATTAAAACATCTACTGAACTAGATAATGCAGTTGAATATTTCACAAATCAAATCCATGAAGCAGCCTTAGTTTCCACTCCCAAAAGAGCAATGAGATTACATCTCGTAGCTCTATGCATGTAAGTTTTGAGATAAGAGCATTAATTAAGCATAAGAGGCGACTTCGAAAAAAAGTGGCAAAAATACCAGAAATCCGACAGACAAAACTGCTTTAAATAAAGCTACAACTGAGGTTAAAGAGAAGCTGAAAGAATTCAGAAATAAGTCAGTATCGGATTATCTACATAGCCTCAATGATAGAAATGTCGATGATCATAAGATCTGGAATGCTACGAAGTACCTCAAACGTCCCAAAAAGAGAAATGCGCCCATAAAAGATTGTAGCAACGTTTGGTGTAGGACAGATAAGAGCAAGGCTAATGCATATGCAAAATATTTAAAGACAACGTTTACTCCGTTTTTAGACCACAACAACAACGATGGTGATGTGCTTGCATTCCTCGATATTCCATGTCAATTATCTTTACCGATTAAACATATTACACCGAACGAAATTCGTGCTGAAATCAAAAACTTGTGTAACAATAAATCTCCTGGGTATGATAAAATTGACGCCAAGGTGGCTACGAATTTACCGAAAAAAGGAATCATGTTTTTAACCCTTATATATAACTCAATATTAAGATTAAACCATTTTCCTACGCAGTGGAAGTGCGCCGAAATAGTTATGGTGCTTAAACCGACAAAACCTGAAAATCAAATATCTTCGTACAGGCCAATCAGCTTATTGACACTATTCTCCAAAATATTTGAAAGACTATTATTGCGCAGATTATTGCCAATACTTAGAGAAAATAAGGTAATACCTGATCATCAATTCGGTTTTCGCCGATATCATGGTACACCTGAACAATGCCACCGCGTTGTTAATTTTATAACTGACTCCTTTGAAAGAAAGGAGTACTGTTCAGCCGCATTTTTGGACGTACAGCAAGCATTTGACAAAGTATGGCATCAAGGCCTGTTATATAAATTAAAAAGATTACTCCCTACACCATTTTATTTAACACTAAAGTCTTACCTTATTGAAAGATCATTTTACGTAAAGGTAAATGAAGAAATATCTGAGATAGGATACATCAAAGCTGGAGTACCACAGGGTAGCGTACTTGGCCCTATACTTTATACGATTTTTACATCTGATATACCCGAAACCGAAAATGTATTAATTGCTACATACGCTGATGACACTGCTATATTAGCATCAAGCCAGTCCCCAGTTGATGCAAGTAATCTAGTTCAGAGAGAACTAAATGAGATACAGACGTGGCTTGACCGATGGAAAATAAGAGTAAACACTACCAAATCTGTGCACGTTTTGTTTTCATTGAGACGGGAAGAATGCCCTTCACTGCTACTAAATGGTAATATAATTCCCAAACATGATAGTGTCAAATATCTTGGCATACATTTGGACAAACGGTTAACCTGGAAATGTCATATACAAGCCAAAAGTAAACATTTGAAGATTAAAACCAACAAACTTTACTGGTTACTAGGCCCAAAATCGCCTTTAGATCTTAATAATAAGATTTTAATATACAAGGTTATACTAAAGCCAGTATGGACCTACGGAGTTCAACTGTGGGGCACTGCTTGCAATTCGAACATAGAAATTTTACAAAGATATCAGTCAAAAACTTTAAGACTTATTACGAATGCACCCTGGTTCATCACTAATAAAGCTATTCATTCTGATCTAAAAATTCCTTTTATAAATAATGAAATTAAAAAAATGAGTACAAAATATTTACATAGAATAAGTAATCATGATAATCCGCTAGCAATTGCATTACTTGATGAATCTAATGAAATTATTAGACTTAAAAGACATCACGTATTAGACCTTCCATTTAGAACTTAATAGCTAAATATATATAAAATTAAAATGTATTAAAATGTAAGAAAAGAGTCGGAGTTGCATATATGCAAGTACATATGTATATTATTATTGACCTCAATGGAGTTCAATAATATAAGTAATTTTGTTAATTAATTATATAATTTGCTTATTATTTTAAAATAGATTGCAAATAAACGTATTAAAAAAAAAAAAAAAAAAAAACTTCTGTTTGAGCATTTACAAAAATTCTCTATAAAACGTTGTTTCTATTTTAAATAGTATTTTTAAATTTTTTTTTAATACTTAACTATTTGAACCAAGAGATATATAGAAGAAATGTATATGAAACTGCATTGAACGAGGCAAAATGAGTTGGTTGAGTAGAAATTGTCTTGTAAAAGACAGTAAAAATTCAGAGCCCTCTCCCCTAGCTCTCTCTCTCTCTCTTTATCTATATATATATATGTCTTTCTCTCTATATCTCTCTCTATCTATATCTCTCTCTCTTTCTCTCTATCTTTCTCTTCCTGTATACAGCTGAGTAACAGGCATATCTCTCTCTCTTTCTCTCTATCTTTCTCGCCCTGTATACAGCTGAGTAACAGGCATGCAGCTTATTCTGTAGCCCGTATTAATTTAATTTAGTTTTTAAGTGACTTTTCCATGAACTGCTCGTATAGTTGTGCTGAACTACTTCTAAAAAAAACAAGTTTAAAACCACCAGAAATTTAAATCAAAAACCAAAAAGTAATAGAAAGTGCTTAACCTCCATGAAAATAATATTTTATTTTTCACTTTAAATACTTTTATTTTTATTTAAATTCAGATATGTACATATAAATCTACATAAAATCTATTAGCATATAAATACATCAAAAATATATATTTTTCCTTTCGTACACTTGGTTTGTCATCATCTTTGAAAGAAATTCCTAAACTGTTTCACACATGTGCCCAGCAATTGGCGGAAAGGATTAGCTTCAACGGTAATTATATTTTTCTCTAGCGCTTGCAATTCTTGAAGTCTCGTATTGATTGCCTTCATTCTTTCCAGTAAATTCCTATGCGTAACATATAAATTGCGATGATGCAAACTGTTGAAACGCCGACGATGATATTCGTGTCCTTCATATAAATATGTCATTATGTGCGTAGCACGTTTGATGACAGCTCGCAAATCTCCCAAATTATCGCAAATTTCTTGATGCAACTGTGTATGTGGATCCTTACGACTGAGTCTTTTATGCAATGCGATGCCTACTTCTTTATTTAAAATCTTTAGATTAATTATTATGTCCATTTCACTCATCATTGTGTAGGCTTTTTTTAAATATTTTTTTTTCTTTTTATTATTTTTATTTCAACTTAAATTTACTTTTCACTTGTTTTTTAATTTCTTTATATTTATTTTTATTTTATATTTCTATGCTTATTTTTATTTTTATTATTATTTTTTTTAGCTTAGAATTCTTCAATGTCGTCTAAAGACTAAATGCTCTATAATGTATTGTTAACTTTTTGCTCTGACCTTTATACCATTGCTGCAGGTAGCAGGTTGAGCCACGCATTCAAGGATTCAAGGTCATGGTAATTAAGTGGCATGCGCTCGCGCTTTATCTCCTTCTTGTTTTCACATATTTATTTGTAATTTTAAAGGCATTCAATTATAGGGAAAAGTTTGTTTTGAAAATATAAATTCTCTGAAATATTTTTTACTTTTCCTCGTGCATACATTTTGCCACTGCCAAGGTCACATTTATTGTTAATCTCTCACTTTTCCCTTTAAGTAGGAGAAATACATAACACCTGTTTCGCAAAAAATTTGCTTCAACTGCATGATACAATATATGCAACTATGTATGATAATTTTATATTTTATTAATTTGTAATAATTTTAATAAAAAAAATATTTTTTAAATATTTAACAATATTCGAAGACAACAATTTAAATTGAAAAAACTGACCAAATTAAAAACAATGAAATAATATGAAAAAAATAACTAAAATAAATAAATAAATAAAGTTTAAAATAAAATATAAAATAAAAGTAAAGAAGAAAAAATAATAAAAAAATAATAATAAATAAATAAATAAAATAAAATAAAAAATTAAATGTAATAAATTTAAATAAAAGAAAAAAATAATAAAATATTCAAATAAAGTAAAAAAATAAAACAGAACAAATCAAAATAAAAAAAATCAAATAAAACAAAATTCAATTAAATAAAATAAAAAATTAATAAATTAAATTAAATAAAATAAAATAAAATTAAATAATATTATATTAAATAAAACAAAATGATAAATAATGAAAAAATTAATTTAATTAAAATAAAATATATGAAAAAAATAAAAATAAAAATTAAAAAAATTAAAAAAAAATTACAAATATATTAAATTAAAATTAAAATTAAATAATGAATTAAAAAACTAAATAAAAGAAGGATAAATTAAAATAAATAAATAATATTAAAATAAATAAATTAAAAAAAATGAAAGAAAAATGGAAAGAGCAATGAAAGATAAATAAAATAATAATAAAATAAAGGCAAATTAAGCAGAACAATAAAATAAATATAAAAAATTAATTAAGAAAAGAAATAAAGTAAATTAATAAAAAACAAAATTAAAAAAATTAACTCAATAAATTAGATAAATTTAAAAATTTAATAAAAAAGAAAATAAAATAAAACAAAAGAGAAAATAAAAATAAAAATAAGATTAAAAAGAAAAATTAAAATTATATAAAACTATTTGACCCCGCCAAACCTCGTTGTGGCTTTCTGACTTTTCTCCTATTTTTATTCTAATTGGCGTTGCAAAGTGTCATTAAAGTTCTAATTAAGCAATTTTTCTGTGTGTCGGTAATTCCTATTCCGTGAAAAAATGTTTCAAGCAAATTGAACTTTTTCCTAATGCTTGGTCTATTGAGACATATCCACAAAAAATTTAACCAAATCGAAGAATAAATTAAGTTTTTTCTCAATTAAATCGATCCACAGTCTAGAAATCATCATTCGCGTAAATCGATCCCTAAATAAGATTTCGAACAGGTCAGTCCCTGGTTCACTTCCCGGAGAGAAAAGTAGTGTTCCTACTAACCTAAGCAAAAAACTAAATTTCAAGCCAATCGAAGCATAAATATGATTTTTTCGAATAGGTCTGTCCCAGGTCCACCTCCCGTGGATATGTGACTGATGCAAAAAATTGATAAAAACAATCCTTGATGCGCATGATATATCATGCTTAAATTTCAGCTCAATCGGTGCAGTATTTTTTGGGTTTTTGAAGCGTACACAAACCAACATAACATTTTCATATATATAGATAAAGTATTATATAAAAAAAATGAAATTTTATTTAATTTAATTTATATAAGGCTAAATAAAATATAAATTTAAGGACACTTTAAAATTCTCGTATATATGTAGCTTAAAAATAATTATAAATTAAGCATACTTTAGGTAACTTTTGTTAATATATTTATTGAAAGGTCGATATATATAGTATTTTTAAAAGTATCTCGTAAATATTTTTACTTTCTTATCTTTTGTTTATCTTCTGTTTTTTAATAAAACTGTTATCCACTGCTTCTACAATAATTTTCTCCATATCTTAACAAGTCTTATATTTGTATCCGAAATTTTTATTATTTTTTTAATTATATATTTTTTTATCTCAATATGTGTTTTCTACAATGGTATTTTTTTATTACTTATTTAATTTGGGGGTTTTCAACTAGTTTATCAATATTTTTATTCACAATTTGCGGGTTTTTATTGATTTATTTGCTTTTAATGAATTTTCCATACACTATTTCCGAGTTTCGTAATTTTTTATTATTAATTTTTACTTATTAGTCCTTTAAACAGTCTAAAAGGCACTAATAGAATTAAATCCATATGATATATAGTTAGCCCTAACCTTGAAAAGACGCGTGTATAAATTTGACAGCTGTCGGATCATTATTTTGTGAATTATAGCATTTCATGAGTGAAGCAACCTTTGTTATTGTGAAAAAATGTTTAAAAAGGAATTCCGCTTGTTGATCAAATATTTCTTTTTGAAGGAGACAAATACAGTTGAAGCAAAAAATTGGCTCGGTGACGAGTTTCCGAACACTGCTCCAGGAAAATCAACCATCAATGATTGGTATGCTAAGTTTAGACGTGGTGAAATGAGCACCAAAAACGGTGTGCGCAGAGTACATTCGAAAGAAGTGGTTACCAACGAAAACCTCAAAACAATTCACAAAATGATTTTGAATGAACGAAAATTGAAATTGAATAAAATAGCAGACACTCAGGGGATATCAACTGAACATGTACATCATATCATTCACGACTATTTGGATATGAGAAAGCTCTGTGCAAAGTGTGTGCTGCGCGAGCTCACTTTTGACCAAAACCAACGACGAGTTGATGATTCGGAGTAGTGTTTGGAGGTGTTCAAGCGTAATAAACGCGAATTTTTGCCTTGATATGTAACAATGGATGAAACATGGCTCCATAATTTCATTCCGAAGCCCAATAGACAGTCTTTCTAGTGAACTGCACACGATTGAATACCTTGAAAAAGGTAGGACCATCAACAGCGACTATTACATAGCACCATTGGACCGTGGGAAGGACGAAATTGCCGAAAAACGGCAGCATTTGAGAGAAGAGAAAGTGCTGTTTCATCAAGACAGTGCACCGTGTCACAAGTCAGTGAAATCGATGGCAAAGATCCATGAATTTGGCTTTGAATTGCTTCCGCATCCACCGTATTCTCGAGATCTGGCCACCAACGATTATTTTCTGTCCTTAGATCTCAAAAGAAAGCTTGCTGGGAATAAATTTTCGTTGAATGAAGAGGTAATCGCCGGGGCTGAGTCCTATTTCGAAGCAAAGTACAAATCGTATTACAAAAATGGTATCAAAAGGTGGACAGTTGGACGCTATAATAGTTATAACCCTTTAAGAAAACTGTTGAGTAAAAGAAAAATTAATTTTGCCAAAAAAAAAATGCTTTCTAGTATGGTATGCAGGGAACTTTTCAATCCAACTCGTTTCTCTTCTCTTCAAAACTATATGGCTTTGCTTATTAATCCTACAATTTTTTAATACAACCGAAACACAGTCATATCTAATATTCGGCTCCACCAGAATTTGAACTTTCCTTGCTGGTATCTCTTTTTGTAATTTTATGCAAACTTCCAACACCTTAATTAATCATTTTCCAAATGCCAATTTTATCTTCATCGATGCTTCCATTTAATTGCATTTCATAAACTTCAACAAATTAATTTAAAAAAAACTGCCACGTTTTTCAAAAAGTATATTTTAACCCTTGCTTTAAACGCCTACATTTCTCTTAGCAACTCACTCTCACTCTCTCTCATCCTCTCTTTTTCCTCCTTTTCAATAATAAATTATTTTCGATAATTTCTTCGAAGCTCAAGCCAAAAGTCAATGAATTCTTACGACAAACTTTTTTGGCGATAATGAATTTGTGAATCTTCATACATATTTACAGGATGTAAGCGCGAAAATAGGGCAATAAAACGAGTTGTCGTATGCTTGCGCCGTAATTGCTTGCTTGCCATTTAGTCCGTTTGCCATGGCGTATACGTAATTAAAAATGGTCGTCTTAAATTTCTACGAATTATACAATACAGACATACATATATATACGTTACATTGCTACATTGATGCATACTTCATCAGCTTAATGAGCAGCGGCAAGGATATATCAATTATTTATTAAAAAAAAAAGTGGAATTTGGTTGAAGCGGTTGCTCGAAATGTCAAATATTCTGCGAAAAGTTTATTTTCGACTTGTAGTTATATTTATCGTTGTTTGCTTTACACTCTTTTACACACAGCAATAACTGATATTTTAATTAGTGTGTCGCGCCATTTTAAGTGACAAAATAGGGAGGGAAATATGCTTATTGGGGGCAAGGGTGTTGTGTTTTTGAGTGTCAATTTAAGAATATTTGAATAAAAGTAAGCGAATTTTTAATGGTAATTTTTAATGGTGAAAATATTTTTGGCAGAGCAGCCTAGTAGAGGCTCTTTTTTATAATGAATAATCTGAAAATATTGAAATTAAATCAAGAAAAAAAAAGCAACAAATCTTAAGGGTCTGATATTTTGTATTAAATTTTTTATTTTTTTCATTTTCAATTTATTTTAGTCTTCCTCTGAAAGTAATTAATTAGATTTTCGCAGTTTTCGAAATGACTCCACCTCATTTTAATTATATAGCGAGTATTTATGCTAAGATAGTCTTTACAATTAAATGATTAATTTACTTTAGAGCCGCTAATTACTCGTCTTCGTTTCATATTAACGTTTGACAGCTTAAGCTAGCAATTAATCAGCGTAAACGTGTGTTCGTAACATTATTGATCACTGAAATTTATATTTTCAATTGAAAAAAGTGTATGGTGGCAGCACTCAAGGCAGAAGGCACTAAAATAAAGTATCATGAAATAAATTAAGTTAAAATAAAAATCAAATGAAAAAAAAAAAATTAAAAAAATGTAAAAAAATAATAATTAAAAAATTAAATAAAATAAAAAATTAAAAAGTAAAAAAAAAAAAATTAACAAATAAAAAATTAAAAATTAAGAAAAAAATTAAAAAAAATTAATAAAATAAAATAAAATAATGTAGAATAAAATGAAATAAAATTAAATAAAGTAAAGTAAAGTAAAATAAAAATAAAAAGAAAAAAATAAAATGAAATAAATAAAAAAATAAAGTAAAAAAATAAAAAAATAAAATTTAAAATTATAAAAAAAAAAAAATTAATAAATTAAATTAATTAAAATAAAATTAAACTAACTTAAATTAAATTAAATTAAATTAAATTAAATTAAAATAATTTTATATAAAATATAAAAAAATAAGAAATAAAAAAACAAGAACAAAAAATAAAAATAAAAAATAAAAAAAAAATTAAACAAAAAAAAAATAATAAAACTAAAAATAAAAAAAAATTTAAAATTAAATTTTAGAAAGTAAAGTCAAATAACTAAAAATAAAACACAAGGATTTAATATATAAAATTGAAATAAAAGATTTTATTACAGTAAAGTTATATCAAAATAAATTTGATAAAATAAAATAAGATAACATTAAAATAATTTAATAAAAAGTGAATAAAAATCAAAAAGTAAAGTCAGATAATTCCACATATAAAGTAGAAATAAAATATAAAATTTTAAAACAAAAAACAAAAAAAAGAAAAGAAAAATAAAGCAAATTAATCTAGAATAAAATATAATAAAATAAAGTGTTATCCATTTAATAGCTTTGAAAGTACAGGCCTCTATTTTGACATCTGTCAAACTTAAATGTCAAACCAAACATGTTTTGGTTGGATGAAAATCAGGCATTTATGAAAATGGATCGCTTAACATCTGCACAGAGCGTTAAAATTGTTGAAACTCACCACAAAAATGGTGATTCAAACGTGGCGACGTTTCGTGCTTTAAGCGGAGATTATGGTGCGCATAATCGTCCAGCTACTGAAGCAATTTTAAAGAAATTTGAAGCGGATGGATCGGTTACAGATATTGTAAGATCTCTGCATCATCGTTTTGCTCGTTCCACCTCAAGCATCGCTGCTGTAAGTGAAAGTGTAGCCGATGACTCGAATGCGTCTATTTCTCGACGTTCTATGACATATTTTGCACTTAGACTCACACCTACATCCAATTTAACTCCAGCTCACAAAACAACTGAAGCCAGCGGACCTTTCACAGCACCGTAGTTAAGTCGATTGGGTGCTTGAACAAAGAGCAGAGGACCGCGCTTTTCCCAAAAAAAAAAAAAAACTTTCTTCAGCCACGAGGCACATTTTTCGCCCGGTGTATACGTAAATAGGGAAAATATGTCGCATTTGGAGCACCGATAAGCCTCAAATAATCGAAGAGAGGGCAATCCAGGCAAAACAACTTACTGTTTGGCGCACTCTTTGGCCCTGAGGTGTGATTGGACCTCACTTCTTTGAAAGCGATAACGTCGAGGCTATTATGAAATATAGAAAAATAAAATAGAATAATAAAAAAATAAAAAATTAAATGAAATTAAATAAAAAACTAATAAATTGAAAGAAAATTTGATTAAAATTTAAATGAAAAATCAATAAAGTTAATACAAAACACACAAAAAAAAAAGACGGAATAAAAAAAAATAGAAAACAGAAAAGAAAAAAAAAATAGACTAACTTGATATAAAATAAAATTATTTATTATTATTATCATTAATTATTATTCACACCTCCCGCCCATCCTCACGAGGGGCGCATACCGTATGACGCACGGAACTTGTTTTGTTTTTCATGAATACCGAGTCACCATGAGCAAAAGTTTGTTTAGTGTCGAGAACTAAAACGTTCAGCTACAGAACGAAAATTCATCAGCTAATTTTTAAGAATTATTTCAAATAAAAAATGTTTTGTAACGATTAGTCGAGAGTCGATAAAATAGTTTTCTCAATATAGAAAAGTGAGTCAGAAATGTCAAATGTGCTTGAATGATGATTGAAATCAGATCAGGTTTTCAGAAATAAGGGGCAAAAATTTTTAGACATTCTAAACGGAACATTAAATTTGATTTCTGAGTGGAAGAGGAGTCTTGAAATTGAGCCTGTTATTATTTTTTCACAAATAAAATTACAGCAAGCATTTCCCCACGACTGGTAAGTGTAGGGCGATTGATAAGTTTCAGATGACTAGTATAAGGAGGAAGGAAGAAATTTCTTAAGGTAAATAGAAGAAATTGTTTTTGTATAGACTCCATCCTATCAGAGTAGATTTGATACCTGGGGTTCCAAATTACCGAACCATATTCCAGAATAAGTCTTACTAATGTTATACACAAAGCTTTAGTAACATAAGGATCAGTCAAAGGAGTTTGACCATCGTTTTACAAAAGCCAAGAAGCCTTTGGCTTTGTTAACTATCACACCAAATTTTGGTGAAGTTCAATTTAGGATCGATGGTCACTATGGATCCAGGTTAATAAAATGATGAACCCGTTCTAAAATCTATGAAAATTTTATCTGAGAAGATATATCGTTTATAAATGGTGAAAACATAATCGGGCCTAGATTAGATGGCTACCCTGAGGTACTCCTGAAGAAACATTAACGGTATCTGAAATTGAGCTTTTAAACATTACTCTTTGAGTTCGACCATATAGACATAAGGTAATCCACTGTAAATAGTGATACACTTTACCAAAATCTTTGCTGAAATCGGTAAAAATAAACCTAATGGAAAAAATTATTAAATTAAATGAGGAAAAAAATAATATAAAATAAAATAATATAAATTATTGCAAATAGAAGTTAAGTCAAAAAAAAATTAAAAAAATGAAAAAAAAAATAAAAATTAATTAAAATAATGGAAAAAATTAATTAAAAAAATTAATATAAAACAAAGTAAAAAAATCGAAATAAAAATATGTAAAAATAAAATTAAATAAAAAAAATATAAAAAAATAAAATAAAATAAATATTAAAAGATAAAATAAAATAAAAAAAATTTAAAATATAAAATAAATTAAAAAATAAAAAAAAAGTAAAAAAAAACATTAAAAAAAAAATACAAATAAAAATAAACATAAATTAAAAAATTAACTAATTAAAAAAAAAAATTAAAAAAATTAAATAATTGAATTAAAATAAGTTAAGTCAATTTAAATTAAAAAGAATAAAATAAATAAAAGAATAAAAATTATTATTAAATTAAAAGAAATTGCTTTATTAAAATTAAAATGAATAAAATAAAATTAGTTAGTTGAAATCAATTAAATTTTTTAAATAAACTAAAATAAGCTAAATAAAGAAGTTATAAAAAAATATAAAAATATAAATGAAATAGAAAAAGAACTTTAAAAGTCAAATAACAGTCATAAAATGCGGAAGAAAACGTAGCAGAAAACGTAGCAAACCATAGAGATAGCAATAAGAAGTCAAGCATACGAGAATAATAACAAGTAGCCGTAGGCGACCAAATAATATCGAAATCGTTCTCAAATAAATGCGAATAAAATTTCTATGCTACAAAATATAAATGTAACATAATACAACGTGCTGGAGCCAAATACCACATTGAAGGATATTTTGAAAAAATAAAAAAAATAAAATAAAAAATTTAAAAAAAAATCACATGCCTTGGGAAAATTATGTAGGGGGTCTTTTGAGTATTTATTAGAAATTTCCTTAAATAATGAAATATATTTCAACTATTTTAATGCCCACTAATTAAAAATAATTTTCAGCTTTTACAGGTATTTTTGAATTTTTTTTCTGTTTATGTTTTCGACATGAAATTTAATTCGAAATTGTTTTGTAGAATTGCTCATGCCATAGGCACATTTTTTTTTTTAGATATTAGAAAATTTCTTATTGTTTGCTCTCCTTTATTATAAATTTCCTGCTGACCACCATCTGCCATAACCAATACATTTATGCATATGTATCGAAGGAATAACACACACACACACATAAATGCAACACAAATGTTGAAGAAATTTGGATCAAGTCAAGCAGACGGAACGAGCCAGAGCAGTAAAATTGTATATCAGTTATATCCTCATGGCTACAATTACGGTAATTCTGAGCCTGAAGTAGAAATTGCCAACAATAATGCGACACATTTTTTCTACTGAAATACAAAAAAAAAAAAAAAAGAGAAAATAAATAATAATGTCCAGTAACTCTTGAGTAGAGAGCAAAGCTGATGACCAAAACGAACTAAAGTTGTGTTTGGAATATTCGTTACTTTTGACCGACATGCCATTGGGCAGATTGTGACATATTGGTTAGCCTCACTTCAAAAAAAAAAAAAAAAAAAAAAAAAAAAAAATTTCAACGTACACAGATAATAATAATAATAGTTGGACTAACAGTAGAGCAAAAATGAAAAAAAAAATAAAAATGAAAATGAAAATCAAAATGAAAATAAAAATGAAAATATGAGAAAAGCCAAAATGCAAAAAAAAAAAAAAAAAAAACCAACTAGAAAATGTAAGCGCAAGGAGAAAAAAAATTGAAAAACTTAAACGTATATATGTATGTTAGTATGAGTGCAATTGAGAGCGCACTGAAATGAAATTCAATCAATTACCATAAAATATATTTATATATTTGGGGGGAAATGGGCATCGGTGGCTGGAAATATTATTCATATCTCTATATATATGTATGTGCAAGTGTGTGCCTGCAAATATGAAAGGGGCAGTATGTAAAGTGAAATAAAAAGTATTTGAAAAAGTCAAAAAAAAAAAAAAAAAAAGAGCTTAGCAAGCTCATATTGATGTCGTTGACAATGAGTGTGTTGTTGCTGCTGTTGTTGCTTGCTGTGCTGGCACATGATAACTGCTTGATTGGTTGGTTGTTTGGTTGCTTGTATGGCGGTCGGTCGAAAGTGGTTGAACTGTTGGTCGGTCGCTTGGTCGCTTGGTCAGTCGCTTGGTCAGTCGGTCGCTTGGCTACCAAGTTGGTTGCCGTATCGAGCAACTCAAGTTTTTTTTGTTGTTTTTGCAGGCTATTTGCAGATTTTAGCGTAGAGCTTTCTATTTCAATTCTTCTCATACAATTTATTTTATTTGTTTTTCTTTTTTTCTTTTTTTTTTCTTTTTCTCATATAAACGAATTTTTTTATTTCATTCGGTATTTTGTTCACCAAACGCCTGTTTCGATTTCGATTTGATTGATGTGCTTGCCTGCTGCTTGTTTGCGTATTGCTAGCCTGCTTGTTATACGTATGTAGAGAAAGCAAAAATAAAAAGCAAAAGGAAAAAGCAAAAACAAAAGGTAAAAAAAAGAAAAAAAGAAAAAAAATCTGAATAATAAAACATGCAATTGAAATGGGAATTACATTCAATGAAGTGTTCCTAAATTGCGGTGATGTATGTATGTGTGCATGTATGCAAATACGTCAGTATATAGCTGTACTTAAATTTATATATATATATCTGCGTTTATTACTTCAAAACTTGCTGAAAAATAATCATCATTGAACACCGTTTGAAAAACCACATTGATTTCTTTCGTCTTTTTACGCAATCGATGTGTGAGTTTGAGTTAAAAATGTTTGTACGTACGTATGTATGTCTTCGGAATATCGGCACTGCCAGCTGAAGCTTAAAAAATGGCAATTGACACTTGACGAAATCGCATGAATTTCACCAGTTGGTTAACTATGTGACATGATCATACGTTTTGACCCATATAAAATTTATTTTGCGCCTCAATAAATTCTAGAGTACATATAATTTTTCAAAATTCTTAAATGTGCCTCTAAGAAAATGCAAGTAGACTTATATATATGTACTAATTAGGAGAACTAAAGTCAGATAAATACTAAAATTTCTTTATTTTTAGCCAAATTAAGCTTTTTAAATGGTATATAACAGACCAATTGAAAAGCCCTCGGCTTAGCTTAGTAAAACATATTTTTTTTGGAAAAAATAATCTTTTTTTTTATTCAACATAGCTCCCTTCATGGGTGACACACCAATTTTAGCGACCCTCCAACTTTTCGATACCATTTTTGTTGCACGGATTTGTCTTTTGCTTCAAAAAAGGCCTCAGTTTCGGCGATCACCTCTTCATTCGACGAAATTTTTTTTCCCAGCGAGCATTCTTTTAAGATCTGAGAACAGCAAATAGTCACTCGAGGCAAGAACTGGCGAGCACGGTGAATGCGGCAGCAATTAGAAGCCCCAATTCATTAATTTTTGCCATCGATTTCACTGACTTGTGAGACGATGTATTGCCTCAGTGAAACAGAACTTTCTTTTCTTCAAATGCGGCGGTTTTTCGGCGACTGTATTCTTCAAATAGTGATCGTCCTTTCTTTTTTAAGGTACTCAATGAAAATTATTCCATGCGCATTCCAAAATACAGACACCATAACCTTGCCAGCCGACTGTTCCAATTTTTTTCACAATAACAAAAGTTGCTTCACTCAAAATGCTACAATTCACAAACTAGTGATCCGACAACTGTCAGCACACACTGTTTATACACGCGTCTTTTGAAGGTTAGGGCTAACGAAAAATCATTAATTAATTAATTCTAGTAGCGCCATCTATGTGTCAGGAGTGGGGACTTTCCAATGGACCTGTTATGCTTCAGTTTAAGCGGTCTTACGTTCCAGGGCTCTACGTATTATTATTTTTTATTTGATTTAATTTCAAACTTGCTAGGAAAATGCTCTGGTACATAGTACGTAAAATTTTTAGAATCGACTAGAATGGACCACTCTGGCGTATATACGACCGCGAAATTTGGTGTTCTACAGACATGAACTCAAATTAATATTGACACTAAAAATCACCAAATTCGAGTTTTGAAATTTCCAATAAATTTGATATTTTCATGGAAGGTACAAAGACGTCGGCATGGTCAAAGGACAGCTCTTTTTTCTTGCTTAATTTCATTGAATTTTGTTTCATATCACCTCAATTCGCAAGGTTATGGCAGATTCCGCCATCAGGACTAGGGATTGGGGTACATTTCAAACTACAACGGCCAAAAGGTTAGTTTTCTATAGCTGTTGCCAGGTGTGTATCCCTCTAGGCGAGAATAGAGGAGGGGTATTGCAGGAGAGGAAAATAGCATATCGACAGGTTGGGTATTTTCCGAAGATCTCAAAATCTCCCTTTTTCTTTAAATCCAAATACCAAATTCAACTAGCCTCTTCCAAGCGGAAGGAATATAGAGTGCTAATGAATAACTACGAGGGGATACAGAAGGTAAAATTCAAGCATCATCAACGATAGATAAGAGAATTTCAAGTTTCCTGGCAGATCAACTTGCAACATCCGACCGTGGGAACATTATCTCCAAGAAAAAGGCTGACGAGTTCCAAGTTCCGGGCCTCACTTGATGAATCTGAAGCAGACAGGAAATTCATACCCAACTGTATGATACCGAAACCGTTGCCGCACCCATTGATTACAAGGGAATAAGGAAACAATAATCCACTTTATATGCGAATGTCCAATTCTCTCGCAAATCCGACAAAACACACTCAGAATACATCAGGTTCCAAACCTGAAATAGCTGCGATCGGTTAAAGAGTAATTCAATAAAAAAATCAGTTTTTAAAAAATTCGGAATATCTTTTCAACATACAGTTGTTGTTAAAAACCTTCATAGCCCTAAACTCTCCCATATGCATTTCTAAATATAATGATTTCTAAATTTCATTCAATTTCAACAACTTTACGGTTTTTATTGATAATTTTCATATATTTTCGTGCTTTTATTATGAATAATTTTGGAAGGATTCAATGCATAAATTTTCAGTTAATCTACATATGTATAAGCATTTTATGTAGACTATTTTATATATGTATATGTATATATGTACATATGTACATATGTGTCTAGCTTAAGGCACACATACTAAATGTAAAATATTCTCAGCAGTAATGTTGCTTTGACTATTTGCAGAGCCTTTACAATATATACAAATGCGTGTGTGTTAGTGTGTGAAACAATTTTCACTGAAAGTGTCATAATTTTTGTTTTATTTACAAATAAATGCGACAAATGTTTTCTGTCTGGTATTTCGGTATTGCGTTGCGCTGCATGCCAACCACTGAAGATGATTACACTGTTTATGTACAGCGATGAAAATGAGGACCATAGCGAAGTATAGAAAGAGAAAGAGAGAGAAAACAATAAATAAATTAAAAATTATAAAAAAAAAAAATTAAAAAAGATAAAAATGAAATAAAATGAAAAAAAAGAAATAAAAATAAAAATAAAAAAATAAAATGAAATAAAATAAAATAAAATAAATAAAATAAAATAAAATAAAATAAAAGAAGAATAATATTAAAATATAATAATAAAATAAAATAAAATAAAATTAAAAAAAAAAATAAAATGAAAAAAAATAATAGAATGAAACAAAATCAAAAAAATAAAATAAAATTAAAAGAAAAAAATAAATAAAATAAAATAAAAATAAACTTAAATAACATAAAATAATATAAAATAAACTAAGTTAAAAAAAAATTAAAAAATGACTAAATTAAAAAAAGTAAAAAAAAAATAAAGTAAAAAAAAAAAAAAAAAAAAAAAAAATAAAAAAAAAAATGAAAAAAATTAAAAAATTAAATAAATAAAATGAAAAATAAATAAAATAAAATAAACTATGTCAAATAATGTATACGAAAGTGAAATGAAATGAGATAAAAGGAAAAATAAATATAAAGTGAAATAAAATAACGCAAGGTAAAAGCAGAAATAATAAAAAATGAATAAAAGATAACAAAATAAAAAAATAATAAATTTGTATCCGTATTCCCTTATTCGTAGAAACTCTAAAAAATTTTCATTTCAATTTTAGCTCGTAGCAAAGCCCCAAATCTGCACTGAATACAAAACATACCTCAATAAATCTAGGAATTTTATGTCGAACCATGTTATTTAAAGGGGATTCGTGCATATTTTATTATGGAAAACTTTAAGCGTACAACACCACCACCACCAACACTGCAGCAGCACTATATCTCGATAAAGGCGAATAAGATTTTTCCGTGCGGTTTAGTGGCCACCAACAATGTTAACCTTTTATTATCAACGAACCGCGGAGTGAACGAACGGGCGAAGGATGCGACGACGACGTTGTTATTGGCATTGCAAGTGTTTGGCCGCAAGCAGGAAATTGATTACGGCAGAATGGTGTCAACTATTTTCATTTATTTCTCGTGCCATTTCCTTGGCTTCTTACCGAGCGCCTTCGACAGCGCCTGCACCTTTGCATCCGCCTTCAAACGTAAGGATGTGGGTGAGCGCTACACACATTTGCAAAATTTTATTTATTTTTATTTATTTCTCACATTTTTGTAAGCTTTTTGTTAATGTTAAGAGCTTTTTCTTCTTCCGCTTTATTGCTTCAATTTCACTCACTCGTTTACTTTGGTTGTTGGTTATTTGGTTGGTCGGTTGGTTGGTTGGTTGGTTGGTTGGTTGTAAAATGCAAATTGCTTGCGGTGATTCCAAAGTTATTGCTTACTTTAGTTGCAACCAGTTGCTAGCTGGCGCAGTCGGTAAGCATACTGGGCCGCCTTCGCTGCCCATTTTACATTGCAGTGAGACGCTAGAGTGGCGTTGTGGGCTTTGGAGCCTTGGCATCTGCCACAGCCGCAGCCACAGCTACCGCCGCAATGCAGCAAATGCAAATGCAGCGCGAAATTGTAAATTCGCTATTTGTTGTTATTCTCCTTTCTGTTTTTGTTGTTTTTTGTTGCTTTTGCACGGCTTTAGGTGCTTACACTACTGCTGCTGTTGTTGGGTGATAGTATGGCGAGTGTTGTGGTCATTAGCCACCCACTAAGCAGTTTGGGTAAAGTGGTTGCTAGTTTGGTCAAAACACACACATACACACTTATATACATGTTTGTTTATGGTATGAAAATATAGGCGAAAGCGCCAAAGCTTCCATTGAGAAGTGGCTAAACGTGCTAATATTGTTGTCGTACGATGTGTGAGCTCACCGAAACAGCATATTTGCACGCATAAATACGTTTATATATTTTTTGGGCATATTTACAAGGTTGTCTCACAGAAATCTATAGAATGGAAAAAGATGAGTTGGAAGTGTTTAGTAGTTTTTTAAATAGTTTTATTTGTAATTTTTTTCTGCACTTTTTAATCTTATCACAACATTTGGTATTTTAACCACCCTAGTACGCATGTGAAGTATTTGTACAATTTTGAGCCCGGTGCGTACTAAAGGCTTTGTTTCAGAGGACTTAACGCTGTTGGATTCCTACAGTTTGTTATTTAATTTTCAATTTACTTGGTAAATATGAACCTCACTGCGGATTTTTTGTTTGATAACTATGACAATAAGTATGTGGAAACAACCAGAGTGATGCACCCCTTAACGAATGGCAATAAATTTGAAAATAAAAATTTAATTAATTTATTATACAATATTATTATAACATTATAATTTATTTTATTTAATTTAATTTAATATTATTTATTTTTTATTTTTTATTTAATTTATTATGTTTTATTTAAAATTATTTTATTATTTTTTATTTTACTTTAATTTATCTAGTTTATTTGATTTCTTTTACCTTATTTTTATTTTATTATATTTTTTATTTTTTAAACTTATTTTGTTTAATTTTATTTAATTCAATTTAACTTTATTTAATTTCATTTTAAGTTAATTTATTTTATTTTGTTTTAATTTAATATATTTTATTTTACTTTAATTTATATTAATTTATTTTATTTTATTTTATTTTATTTTATTTTATTTTATTTTATTTTATTTTACTTTATTTTATTTTATTTTATTTTATTTTATGTTATTTTATTTTATATTATTTCATTTAATTTTATAATTTTTTATTTTATATTTTTATTTTATTTTTTATATTTTATATCTTTATTTCATTTTTTATTAAAAAAAAAACATTTCATTTTATTTTATTCTGTTTTATTTTAATTTATTTAATAGGCCTTTGAATACAGCTCATTTACTTATAAACAAAAACAATTACAGGCCGCATTAAACAAACCTTAATTTATTTTATTTTATTTTATTATATTTCATTTTATTCATTTTATTTATTTTTTATTTTGTTTATTTATTTTATTTTATTTTTTATTTTTATTTTTTTTTTTTTTTTAATTTTTTTTGTTTTTCATTTTTTTTTGTTCTATATTTAAATTTTATTTTATTTTATTTTTATTTTTATTTTATTTTTTTTATTTTGTTTATTTTATTTTATTTTTATTTACTTTTTTATTTTTTAATATTTTTTTTATATTATTAATTTATTTTATTTTATTTTATTTTATATTAGTTATTTTATTTTATTTTATTTTATATTATATTATTTAATTTTTAATTTTATTTTAATGTTTTTTATTTAATTTTTTTGAATTTAATATTTTTATTTTATTTTATTTTTTTAGTTTAATTTTTCAATTTAATTTTATTTTTTCTATTATATTTTATTTTGTTTTATTTGTTTTTCATTTCATTTTTTTATATCTTTTATTTATTTTAATTTATTATTTTTTTGTTTATTAATTTTTTTGTTTATTTTAATTTAGTTAATTTATTTATTTTAGTTTATTTATTTTTAATCTCAAAATTGTACAGAAGAAATCTTTTTGTATTTTGCTGTTTTTTCAATGTTTATCAAAAAAAAAAAAAGAAAAATATTTCCACATCTGCTTTTATGTAAACATTTGTCTGTTTATGCGTTGTACATATGTATGTTTTAGTGTAAGAACTCCAGCTTTCCAACTTTCACACTATTTTACGCGAAATAAGGAAAACTTGTGTACGCACCGTTGTAGGTGTGTGTATGAATGCGTGTACGACGGGGAGTATATTTGCATACACTTAATTATGATGCTAAATTATGCATAAAACTCTGACAGCTATTATGCAAAGTGTCGACGACAGCAGCAGCAACAACAACAACAACAACAAAATGTCACAAAAACAACAAGAGCAAAAACAGCGGTGTTTACTCTTGCATGCCTGTTGACATTTTCAAATATTAATTAAACTAATTTTCAAAAAAAATAAAAATAAAAAAATTCAGAAACAAAAACAAAACAAACAAAAAATTACAAAAATAAACAAAAATATTTTATGCACTTGAAAAACAAATTAAATTAACTTAAGAGATGGCTGATGGCTGACGACGACGGCTGGTTGCAAGCTGCCTGCGCCACGCAACGTTGAAATCCTTCCAAAGTCGTAAGTAACTAAAGTGAAGAAGCTGTGAAAGTTATGCCAACACTGCAAAGAGTTTTCAGTGAATTTGCAGCAGCGAATTGAGTTGGTTGGTTGAGAGTGATGCTTTTTGAATGTTGTGAATTCATATTTTTATTAGGGTGGTCGAAAAAAAATGTTTCTAACTGACAGACATTTAGAAATTGGCATCAAAATGACGTGATATTAAACTGATTAATATAAAAACGCTAACAGAATTACAATTTTCATATAAATTTTATATATAAAAATATGTTTTCTTTTTCGAAATATAACGTTAAATCCTTTCTAGAATTTTCGATTATAAAAATATAATTTGTTTAATAATTTTCAACTGAATTCCAGTTTGGTTTACATTTCAGATTGAATATCTAAGGGTAAAAATTAAGTTCAAATAATACATATTTTTGATTACTTCAAATTCGCTTATATTTCTTCCGCTTATAACGTCTACAATTTAATTAAAAAATAAAAAATAAAAAAATATATAAAAAATATAAAAAATAAAAATATTGAAAAATAGCTGACATTGCTTCTGTTATTCCAGTTGAACATGCTCAAGAAATGTTAAAAAAAATTTCAACTTATTTCTGACTACCCTAATTTGCATATGCTATCCATCTTGCACACGGTTTTATGCTCAGACGGATTTCAATGCATTTCTCCGCTGCTAATACACTTTACTTTAAATCAAAAAGTTTTTTTTTGCATTTTTCTTCCACACATACAAACACTTGCAGTTATTCACACTCGCATATATGCAAAATATTTAACTGCGTTTTCAACACAAAATCATCAATATCCGCCAGGTAGTGTTTTTTCGAATTTTCGAGCTTTTCTTTTCTGGTAAATCTTTCGAAAAAAAAAAAAAATATTTGCATAGCAAAGGCAGACAACACTTTCCTTCTCCCACACACTCGCACACACATATATGTTTTACTCATGCATTGAGAATTTTATTTCGCTTGTCTGCTCATTCTTCAAATGTTCGCTTGCTTTAGCAATTCATTTTTCCTTCTCAATTTTCATGTTTTCTTTTCTTTTTTTTTCTCTTTAACTAACTGTGTTTTCAGTTATTTTTCTTTTTTCTTTTTCTTTTTACTCGCGTATCCTTTTCACGCACGCATGTCAGTGGCGTACCAAGCAAACGCCTGCTTGACACAATGGATAAATGAATGAATGTTAGCTGAGTTGACACACAAAAGCTCAGTATAATTCTTGGCGATTTTTTTGTTTGTTTTTGGTTTTGGAAGCTGTGGAATTTGTTTGCTTTGGCTGACATGCGGGTGGGAAAATTTTGGTGCTGTTCAAGGATTAAAAATTCAATTTTCAATTCCATTTTTTTATTATATTGTGTGTAGAAATTAATTCGGTTCTTTTTTGGTGTTAAATTTTTTTTTATTGAAAAAAATTCAAAAATACATCACTCGAAGTTTTGTCCTTTGGAAGTGACTACTTTTTTCCATCTCTCTGGTAATTTTCGAATACCATCTCTGAAAATGAGTCCTTTCTGTATTTTATTCTACGATTTCTTCAAAAGACTCCAACCGGTGACCCCAAAAATCCTTTGGCATTCGTTAAAAAAGCCTGTGGTCAGAAGGAGAAAGGTTTGTGAATTCGACATGCCCTTTCAGTGTTTTCATGTAGTTTCATGTAGCCCTTCGGTCGTTTCTGGCCATTTTTTGCCGGATCGGGGCTTGCGTTTGGCATGGATCCTGATCAAGTAAAGTCTTTAATTCCTCATTTTCATTATTTTCTTAGTTAGCCAGGAAGCCCTTTTTCTTCGACGCTAAAATTACCACTTCTGAAGTATCGAAACCACTCTCTGCATGACTTATCGGTCGGTGCAGATGCACCATGAACTTCCACAAGCATTCAATGCGCGTCTGCTTCACTTTTCTTTCAATTAAAATTGAAAATCCAAAACTTCTCGCAGTTGATAGAAAAAAAAAACCGGACATTTTCGAAGAGGAAAAATACCATGTTAATGCCAGAAACAGACGCTGGTGCCTAATAATTATTGTTGACAGATGTGTAACCTTTCTAATGAAATAAGTAATCGCAACCAAAATTTTGACCGATCGCATCAGAATGACCATCCGTCTACTTGAACGCAAATTAGTCGCTCAGCTTTTGAGATATTTCAACGAAACTTAGTATGCGTGTGCACTTCTGTAATTTATTGATCATTTTTCGGAACTGGTCGGATCGATCGACCATATAGCTTCCATATAACTGATTTGCTCAGATGTGAGGTTTTGGGTCAAAACTGTGCCAAAAAAGCATCTAAAGGTGTGAAATTTCGTATGCTACTCACGTACACTCAAATACAAGTATACACGGTGTTCCAAGTAGAGGTAATTTTTTCAATAGACTCTTTTTGACAGATCAACGTTTACAAATCATTCAACTTTATTACAAAAATTCACGTTCTGTAAAAAATGCGCTTCGCGTACTTCGCTCAACTTATGGTCAACATAATCGGCCTACTGAGCATACTATTCGCTACACCATCACCCAACTTGAGACCCAGCATTCGTTATTGGATAATATTCGAACGAATAGACCGCGTCCACGGCACACAGTGAAGAAAATATAGCGGCCGTAGATGAGAGTGTACACGAAGAGCGTGGAGAGTCATTCGCAGCAACTCGGACTGACGGCGCATTTTACGTCGATATCTTAAATTGAGAGCGTGCAAAATACAGCTTGTGCAATAAGTGAAGCCGCTCGACCTTCTGCAGCGGCATCGCTTCGCTTTATGGACTCTTGAAAAATTCTAAGAAGATCCGACGTTTTCGAGCCAAATTTTGTTCAGCGATGAGGCCCATTTCTGGCTCAATGGGTATGTAAACAAGCAAAATTGCCGCATTTGGGACGAAGAGCAACCTGAAGACTTTCAAGAACTGCCATTTAATCCAGAAAAATCAAGGGATTTATATAGTTTGTGGGCCGGTGGAGTCAGCGGTCCATAATTATTCAAGAGGATTTTCCATTTTGTCTATTACCATATAAATGCCGGTGAGAACGTAACCGTCAATGGCGACCGTTATCGCGCCATGATAACCGACTACTTTATGCCTTCAATTGAAGCTCGTGATCTCCGCGACATTTGGGTGTCATTCGCCAGTTACCAGTGGAAATGCGCGTACGAGTCATCAAAAATTGGACTCAACGAATGGACCGTCGGAGCGGCCAATAATTGAAAGAGATAATCTTCAAAAACTAAATGCCAAAGAATCTGCTTTCGAATGATAATAATCATCTCCTAGTAAATTTGAATTCTCTGTGTAGGAAACCTCGAAATGGATCACCCTTTATATTGACACTGAAAATAGTTCAAATCGATTTTTGCATTTTCAATTTTTATGTAATTTATTTCACTTTATTTTATTTTAATTTAATTTATTTTATTTTAAATATTGAATTTTTTTAATTTTATTTTATTTATTTTATTTTTTTCTAAACTTTTTTTATTTAAACATTTTAATTTTCTTTTTATTTATACTTATTTTTTTTATTTTTTTTATTATTTTTTATATATTTTTTTTTAATTGCATTTTTTTTAATTTTATATTAATTTTTTAATTTTATTTTTTTTTTTTACTTAATTTTAGTTTATATAATTTAATTTTTATTTATTTAATTTAATGTAATTTAATTTAATTTTTTTGTTTTTACTTTTTTTAATAAAGGCATTTTTTCCTAGAGGGCATTCTTCTTTCAGCTTTAGGGGTTACCTCTATCTGTGATTTCCTTTTATTATTACCACTTATTTAGTTTTGTTTATTCTTTTGACACGAGTTTATTACCTGCTATGTGATATCTGCTTTATGTTGACATTGGATTGAATGACATATGGCGATAATGAAAAAGTTGGAAATTCTTGCGGTGGTTAAACGCTGTTTTTATATACAAAAAGTTATTTGTAGGAAAAGTTTTGGTGATTTTATGCCAACATTTATTAGCTTAACAGATTTGGTGGCTATGCAACATTAAATTAACGTTGAACCATTAAAGGCAAGGAAAATTAACCAGAATATCATAATTATAAGACCTGAAACGATGAAAGCTTAACTTGATGCATTATATAAGTAGTATGAATTTCTACTCTTATTTTTAAACATTTTTCTACATATTTTTCATTTTAAATCTTATGAAATACTAGTAGATAGCTACATATGTACATACTCTTATATGACTACATGTGCTTGGTAAATACTTAGAATTTCACTCTGAAATTTAATTTCCTTGCTTTGATACACTTTTTTTCATTTCTTTTTTTTGCTTTTTTTGCTTGTTGCCATAAAAAAATGCCTGTAGCTGACTGCGGCAATCGGATAGTTAAGTAACATATACAGGATATTTCTTTTATTTAATCGAAGCAGAAAATAAATAGAAATGTGCACCTGAATTCCCATTGGCAGGAAACTACGGTAGTATTAGATTTGAAAATAAAAATTGAATGATTGCTGGCGTGAGCCAAACCAGCAGTGCGTGTGTATGGGACGCTAATGGGAATGTAAGCATACTCTTTATGGCGAATTTAAATTATTATTTTTCACTTAATTTTTCCTTTAAATTCTTTTCTATTTTATGAAAAAAATTAACTTAATTTTTTTTTTTTTATTAAATGTTTATTTTTTCTAAATATTTATTTATTATTATTATTTTCAAAAATTAATTTTTTTTTTAAATAAAATTAAAAATTAATTTTTTTTAAATTAATTTTTGCATACATTTCCTTTATTTTTTGTAAATTTTTTTTTTAATGTATTTTCATGGTTAGTATTAATCGTTTTTTTATTGTTTTTTTTTTTCGAATTTTGGGAAGATTATGATCTAGAAGATAATATTTATTAAAGAGATAAACCCTAAAGCGAAGAAGTTAAATTGGAGAAAACACAAAAAACTCTTTCCTCCCGCAAGATGCCAACTGTCAGAGTCAATAATGTAACAGTGTACTCAGAAACCTGTGGGCGGTGTTACTAAATTCGAATTAGGGGTCCTAAGATTACACGTATGGACGATATATCTATTTCTTCACTTCTTAGATTGGCGATCAAGTTTTAGGTCGTCCACTGAATAGTAGAGATTATTTCGGGTATCTGCGGCGCAACTCCAAGGTACGGTTTGAAGTTGTTTCTAAGCTTCCTGAAGACACATATCTTTGTCAAAGGAGGGCTACCGCATTTTCGACGGAGTCACTCTTGAAAAACACTCACACAGAGGACACGAGCAAGACAGAAATTCACCAATTTAACTCAACGCCATCCTTAAGGGGTTATACTATAGTACTCTCTACCATAGCACCCTCAAACTTGGTCAAATAACTCGGTGTAATCCCTGGAAAAATAAACTTAGCTGGAGAGAACAAACCCGTGTGGAGAGCAGCACCACCAAAGTGTTCGAAATTGTATCTCCTGCAGCGGGGCTACTAATCTCAACTGGGGAATGTGAACCAATTGATACATTGGCCTTACACGAGTGCTAGAAAACTAATAAGAAGCGCTGTAATTAAAATTTGGAACTGGTGCAATGCACCTCTTTACTGGGTACTGTAGGGCCGATTTTTCAAACTTATACACCTCAAAAAAGACCGCAGAAATTATCATTTTACATCGGGGCAATTTTTACGAATCATGTATGTAGCAGAACTAAGAGCTCGCCAACTAATAATTCTAGATAGTAGGGTTCGATGCCCCAAATGTAAAGGACATGACAGCATGCCGAAAGTTGTAACAGAACTCGGGCTAAAGGTATAGTACACCCGAGAAGAGAAAATATTCCGCCAGACTCTCCTGAGTAGCGAAGAAGGGACGTAGGTAATTGGTTTTTTTTATCTATACTTATGGTTCTAAATGTGAGTGAGGTGAAGTAGCAGACTTCTGTGAAGGCAACTTTAGCAGCAGCGCGTTTCGGGCTATCACCATCGGCTACCTCAGACCTTTTTGTGCCTTCAATTGTACTAGTTTAAAACAGCGAAGCTTAAAGGAGCACTTAAGGTCCTGCAGAAATTCCAACGCAGGACGTACTATTAGACCAAATTATTGCTAGCACTAAATAAAGGAGAACTTCATATTCTTGTAGGTGTAATGCCGATGCATTTACCTCTGAGATATCTTCTTCTCCACAAGCTCGGTAAAGTAGAGCCGGCAGTGTGTAGAGCCTGTAGAGAGGATAAAGAAACGCTGAAGCCCTTACCTTTGCGAATGCCTAGCCGGTTGAGAGAGGGGCTTGATGGATGAATGAAACTAAAAAAAATTCATTATATCGAGCTAAATGTTCACAAAAGCATAATTAAATATATCCCGGGGAGTATTATGAGCCTACTCAACGGCTTAGCTGCGGTCTGGTCATGAATCTCCCCTTTAAACCCGCCAACTTTTTTTTACTTTCTGTTAATTAATATTTTTTATGGATTTATTTATTTTTGTTTTTATTTATTTAAAATATTTTATGATTCATAAGTTACTCAGCATCATAATTGAACTTCAGCTAATCTAGCTCCAAGACTTATCGCCTTTCAAAGGCAGGTAATTTAAAGGCAGAACGAATTTATTCGTTTTCTTAGCTTAGGAAGCAGCATTACTCTCGACAATTCCTCCGGATACTGCAGAAAATACAGGAAATTAGATTTTTTTGAATAAAGGAGAAAACTTTTTTTAATTGAATTTATGTTTACATAACATGAAACTTATTTTACAAAAGTGAAGTTTCAAAACTTGATGTTGTTGTTTCTTTAATGGAAAAATTGTGTTATTAAAATAAGTTCACTCGCCGGTATTCGTGTTTGTGTTCGTGGCATCGCGCTTTTTTCGTTAGCATTATTCTCAAATGCTGTTATAATAATATTAGGGTGGTTCTTAAAAATGTGCGAAAATCTATTTTTTGGAATTTTAATGAAATTTTTTAATTCCACAGCCATAGAATTTCAAGCTGACATATTACATATTTTGAAAAGAAATATCTATTTATCTTTCTTATATATAAGAGTGATCCATTTCAGGGCTCCCTAATTTTTAAAAGAGTAGACTTTAGACTTAACATATCCCCACAGGAAAAGGTCTAGCGGTGTGATATCACATGATCTTGGTGGCCAATAGACCGGCCGGAAACGTGAAATTATCTGCTCACCGAAGTGTTCTCTCAATAAATCCATTGATTGTATCGCCGCCTTGTTGAAATTAAATGTCGCGGAGATCACGAGGTTCAATTTCAGGCATCAAATAGTCGGTTATCGTTGCGCGATAACGGTCCGCATTGAGAATTGCGTTCTCACCGAGATTATTTTTCAAGAAATATGGACCGCTGATTCCACAAAATTTGTCTTGAAACTGTCGGATCTTCTTGGAACTTTTCAAGAGCCCATGTCGCTTGGGACAGTCGAGCGACTTCAGTTCTTGCACTCATGGGGAGGAAATTTTCCTGTCACAATTTTTTTCCTCGAACTTGTTCAAAACGGCAAGACCGATTTTAGTGAAATTTCGCTTGTATATACGTTAGGTCTACGAATAGGTTACTACCTATTTTTCATACCAAGAAGTGGACCTGGGACTGACCTATTCGAAAAAAATCTTATTTATGGTTCGATTTGCTTTAAATTTGCTACATATTTAGCTTTTTGCCTAGATTAGTAGCAACACAAATTTTATTTCCCGGAAATTTGCACCATTGATCGACCTGTACGAAATTTTATTCATAGTTCGATTTACGTGAAAGATTATTAACAAGATGAGGACCGATTTAATTGAGAAAAAAATTGATTTATGCTTCGATTTGTTTAAAATTTCAGATATGTCCAAATGGAATACTTTTGTTTGTCCGGAAATGTGCCGTGGTTCAGGAAATAAAATCAATTTGCTTGAAACATTTATTTCACTTAATTAAGTACTGAAAAAAAAAATATATAAATTTATTTTGTGGTTCAAATTCAAATTCTATACAGCACTTGAATTTTGCATATTTTATATTTGGATTTTTTTTGGTTTGTAAAACATTGCACTCCAAATTGAGCATATTAGTAATAAAGAGAAAAAATATATATTTTGAATAAATTAAAAAAAAATTTTTTTTTATTAATTGTCTAAATTTCTTTCCAAAATTCCGTCTCACCTTAATGTATTCTTCAATGAATATGAGTGTGCTTAACACATTCGCCGCATAATTGCCCTAAATTTTAATTGTGTGCTCACGTAAATGTTGATAGCGTTGAGGACAACACGAGGCATACCATAAACCCACGACACATGACACTAGCAGCCGCAGCTACGGAGTCAGGCTGACAACAGCCATCTTTGTTGGAGTCACATTTAAACACACACAAACAACAACAAACAACAACTTCCATAAAAGAGTACAACATTTGAGGTTTGATGTACGCAGGAACAATGAGCAGCGCTAAAAGGCCAACACAACAATAGCAACAATAAAAACAACAACAACAACAACAACAACAACAGTAAAAACAGCAACAGCTGCAAGGACAATGCGGCTGTTCTCAACAGCCACGAAATGATTTTCACTGTTGAGGTGACCTATTGTCGTTGCGTTGTTGCTCTTGTTGTTGTTGTTTCTATTGCTGCTTGCTAAAAATGTTGTTGGTTGGCAATTAAAATGACATGCATGCATAGCAACAACAGCAACAACAACAACAATAACAATAGCATTGCAAAGCGAGTTATGCTATAAATTTAATAAATACTGTGGTGTGGTAGAAATTACAACATTAGCTACAACAACAATGAAACCAACACGAATAGCATGCGCCATTAATGTTGTTGTCATTAATGCCCGCCGCCACCGCTACATTTGCTAATGTTTTCGTTGCTTATTATATTACCGTATTCGCATTATTCTCGTTCGCATCTGTTGTTGCTTCTGTTCCCTCTGCTGTTGCTGTCGTTTTTTGCTTATGACACTGCTGTTGACAACCTTAACGTTTATGTTCATCGCTGGCATACATCATCATTCAGCGAGCCAGTTGAAACATCATCAAAAACAGCCGCCGCGGCTGAGTCAGCAATGGCAGTGCAAACAATGGTTGCAGTGTTTGCCTTGGTAGCAACATGGAAAATTACTATAACAATTACAATAACACTAACAACAACAATTGCCAACTGTTGAAAGGGAGCAGTTATAACTATGTACACTAGCGAGAAAAATATTTTCTTTTTATATTATTCATTTATTTTTATTCTTTTTAATTAATTTTATTTGTTTTTACTTTTAAATTGCTAGATTTTCCCATTTAATTTTTAATTTTTTTACTTTGTTTATTTTATATTTGGCTAACATTCTATTTTTTTGTTATATTCTATTTTATCAAAATTTTTTCTCTATTTTATTTAATATCTCATAATTTAATTTAACACTCGTTGAATTTTTTTGTTCATTTTTTTGGACAAATATTCAAATGATTATTTTAAATTGTACTATTTTTTCAGCTCAATTTTTTGTTTCACTTTGTTTTAAATTATTTTATTTTATTTTTATTTTTTTATTTATTTCTATATATTTATATTTTCTTTGAATTTGTTTTATTTTTAATTTATTTTATTTTTATATCATATTGCATTTAGTGTTTTTTTAATTTTTCATTTAATTTAGTTTATTTATTTCATGTATTTTTATTTTACTTAATTTTTTTATTTAATTCATTTTATTTTGTATTAATTTTTTAAATTTTATACTAAATATTTATATATTATTTTATTCCTGTTCTGCATTTTTACTTAGTTTTATTTAATTTTATTTTATTTATTTATTTTATTTTAAATTTATATTTTATTTCATTTAATTTTTATTTTTTAGTTAATTTTATAAAGTTCTATTATCTTTCGTTTTATATAATTCTTGGAATTTTTTTTTAATTTTTTCCTCTATGTTTTGTTCGATTTCGAATACCGTCTTATTTTATTTATATAGGGTGTTTTTTATAGAGGTATAGAACTTTAAGTTGGCATTACTTTTCAAGATGGCGACCGATTTAACAGCTGTCAAGTGATTTATTCTCAGTTTGGTTTGGCAATTCATCATGAATAGACTCACGCCTGAACAACGCTTGCAAATAGTGCAATTTTATTTCGAAAATAGTGGCAATAATTCGTTGTTGCTGTGTGACACGTAGCCCCGACTGGTTGGAATCAGATGTTGTTAAGATCAACTTCTTCCAATTGTGACCATAAAAAGTTGGTTATCATCGATCTATTGCCTTCTCCATTGACACTAACGGTGCTACCAGCTTCATTTCAAAAGAAGTACGAGACGATGATTCCACCAGACCAAAAACTACACAAAACTGTTAATTTAGTTGAATGTAATGGTTTTTCATTAATAATTTGTGGATTTTCCTCGCACCAGAAACGACAGTTTTGTTTATATACCGCACCATTCAGATGAAAGTGAGCCTCATCGGAGAAGTTGATTTTCTTAAAAAAAAAAATCGTTATCGTTCTCAAGTTGTTCCAAGGCAAAATCAGCAAATTCACGACGTTTATGGTGGTGTCCATGGATGAAATTGTAAACATTACTGAATACAATGAGAAAAAAAAAAGACAGATCATGACATATTAAAGTTGGCCATGACACTTCGAAATCATATTATCCCTATTGGAAAACCTATTATTTTTTTCTAATTGTTTTTTCTTTTTTTTTTTTTCTTTCAAATAATTTCAATTTTTTATTTTATTTAATTGCTTTTTTTAGCGTGCTTTATTTTCTTTTATTTTCTTTGATATTCATTTGTTTTATTTTATTTTTGTATTATTATTTTTTTATAGCTTTTTTATTTTTTATTTTTTATTTTTGATATAATTCAATTCTTTGAATTTTTTATGTATTTTTTTGTGAAGTATTTTATTTATTTTTTCTTATTATTATTTATTATATTTTATTCAATTTTTGTTATTTGTTTTTTTTTTTGTTATTTTATTTTTTCATATTTTAAGTTTTTTATTTAAATATACCTGTTTTTTATTTATTGTAATTTCGTGTTTTAACAAATTATATACAAAGTAATAAAAAAAAGGTCATCGCCAGTGGACTGAAGTGAACACAGTGTAATGTTGTTGTTTTTTTGTTTTTTCTTTTTTAATTGACCGCAGCAAAGTGCGTTCCTCTGTTTTTCTTTTCTCTTTATTATTTGTAATTTCATGTTGTATACATGTATGTGCATATGTGTGTGATGGATTATTATTGTTCATTATGTTGTGTTGTAGAGAGCAATATATTTTGTATTGTGCCTACGCTGTAAAGGTCTCGAAAATTAAAAAAATATATATATATATAATTTAAAGAATTTTGCTAATTAAATTATTCGTACATTTCCGATGTGTAATTTGAGACAGTATATTTAGATTTTATTCTCAAATCAATTTGGTTTCTAATATATAATTGAAGATCAAGTTACATACATATTTGCAATGGTAGATATGCGCAAGGAAATAATTTTGCTTGTTGGCAAATTGGTTTCTGCTAATTGTCGTTGTTGAATTTCAATTAAACGATTTCAATATAATTGTATTGCCAGACAATTTGGTATTGATTTACAAACCATAATATACATATATTTCATTATGTATGCCGCATGTCGGCAGACGCAAATTGCTTAACAACAAATAATTCGCATTTATTTTCGCTTTTGCTTCAAATAATTTCATTATGAAATTCAATGAAAGCGCGACGATGACTGCGTTTTAAATTTGATTTGAATTCAATTAAGGTCTGTGAAATTTAATATTTTAATTTTAAAAGCAATCATTTTTAGTAAGTAACTAATTATTCATGAAATTCTCACACATCAACGCAAATCATGTCGAGAAATTTTATCAAAAAAAAAAAAAAAAAAATTAATAAAAAAAAACGCCAATTTAAATTTGCATTTCACATTTTGTTCAACAAAATTTGACGCGCCGCACATTCATACGAATGTACTTCAGTGCATATGCATAGGTTATGCTGTTTGTTTAAGTAAATCAATATGTTAGTGTATTAGTGTAGTGATATTTTCTAAATTACAATTACATTTGACAATTGCGACACGGCAGCAGCAGTTCAAACGTAGCGAAAACAGCAGGAATATTGGATTTACATATTTCTAGTATATACAAATGTGCATTTTGAAAGTGTTTATGCAAATTTACATTCACTTTGGTAAATAGCATAATATATTAGTAAAAAATAAATTAACGTAATTTTATCTGAAATAATTTTAAACATTTTAATTTATGTTAAATTTATGCGGTGATTGGACACTTTTTGTTTTTGGTTTCTTCTTTATTTCAAAATGTCAATAAATAAATTTTGCAAATTTTTCAAATTTATTTTAACTTAAATCGGAGAGTTTAAACAATTTAGAAAGGAATAATAATTGATTAATAATTTAAGTAATATTAAATATTTTGAAAGCCTTTTCTTATAGGTTTTCGAAAAAAAAATTTTTTTTACGTTTCTTGATTTTACTTTGATTACTTTAATTTTATTCCATACAACTGATTTGTTCAGATCTGAGGTTTCATGAAGAAAATCCGCCAAAAAGTTATCTAGGATCGTGAAATTTGGTATTCTAGAGACGTCAATTCAAGTTTGTATTGACAAAGAAAATTCTCAAATTTTTTAATTTACTTTTTTTCTTTTTATATGATTGTGTTTTATTGCATATTGTTTCAATTTACGTTATCTTATTTTATATCCTTTTTACTTTAGTTCGTTGTTTAATTTTTTTTTTCGTTGTTGATATTATTTTTTTTTTTAATTTCTTTATTATATTTTACGTTAGTTTAAAAAAAAAATTTTTTTTTATCTTAAAGGGAGATCCAAGTAGAGGTACTTTTTCCAATAGCCTTTTTTTGACCGATCACGCGTGAGTCAGCCCAGTTGTCATGTTATTTTTGTTCAGTATTGTCTGGCATTTTATCATGCAAAGACTTACGCCTGAACAACGTCTACAAATCGTTCAAATTTATTACGAAAATTCACATTCTGTAAAGAACGTGTTTTGCGCGCTTTGCTCAACTTATGGTCAACATAATCGACGTACTGAGCGTACTGTACGCAAAACCATCACCCATCTTGACCCAGCATTCATGCATTGGATAATATTCGACCGAATAGACCACGTCCAGCATGCAGTGAAGAAAATATAGCAGCCGTAGGTGAGAATGTATACGAATACATAAGTGGAGAGTCAATTCGGCGCCGCTCGCAGCAATTCGCACTGACATATGGAACGACTTGGCATGTCTGCTTATATATATGCATATATATATATATATATATTTGGAGGAGCTTTTTATTTCATGCCAGAAACACACTCGGAGTGCTTGACATACCCCCTGCCGAAAGGGCGCTGCTATTTTCTATAATCTGTGATGTTGGTCGGACGTGAGCTCAAATACTGGCCTTCCGAATGACACTTTTCAGCTTGAAATAAAAAAATTGCCTAAAACTATATTTAAGTTATTGTAAAATAGTAATAAATAGGTTTATTTATGTAAATAAAATTTTGAAGGCTTTCAAAATCTTCCAATTATCAGTTAACCATTTCTCTTTTATTTAATTTTTCAATTTCAACAATTTTTTCTTCTTTTTTTTTATTTGCGCCTAGTGTAAAAATGAAATTTTTTGTTGTGGCTCGCCATGGCAACAACTAATTGCTATCAGAGAATCTTTGAAAATGCACGAGATGGCAATTTTTGTCTTAGTGAAGTGTACATATACATATATGTATATATGCACACATACAAATACATTGTAGTTTTGTGGTTTCAGAAGGCGTTGGAGCGTTTTGAAACAATTTAATTAAATTGTTTTCCATTTCCTTTTGAACTGGATATGCAGTTGATGGCAAATAATGCTGAAAAGAAATTTTAAAAGAACAAATTAAAGGAAAAGAAGCTCAGATTTTGCAATTATAATTGGATTCAGGATAATTATTTATGCTTTTGAATTTTTATTTTAATTTTTAATTTTTTTTTTTTTTTGTTAGCTTTGATTACATTTTTATACCTTTCAAGTACATGAAATGGTATATTAACTTTGGTCCGAAGTATGTAAGTACCAGAAGGAGAAGGGATAGACCCACCGAAATTTACACATATCGCATCAGAATCACGAGCAGAGTTGATTTAGCAATGTCCGTCTGTCTGTCTGTTTGAACGTAGGCTTGTAACTAAATTTTTGAGATATTTCAACCAAACTTGGTATACCCTTATACTATCACTCGTCGCAACCGGCCAGATCGGACCACTTATCAGCATATGTTATACACGACCGACTTTTGGGCTATAAATTTATCAAAAAGGTATCTAAGTACGTGTAATTTGGTATACTATACATACATAATGATATGCATATTGGTACTGAAAATCATCGAAACCGGACTAGCATATCATATAGCCCCCATACAACCGTTTTGTTCAGATATGAGGATTTGGGTCGAAAATTCGTCAAAAAAAAAAAAAAAAAGCATCAAAGAGCGTGAAATTTTATACTGTTCCCACATATTATGAATTGCAAAATGGTAGTGAAAATCATCGAAAACGGGACTAGCATATCATATAACCCCCATACAACCGTTTTGTTCAGATATGAGGATTTGGGTCGAAAATTCGCCAAAAAAAGCATCTAAGAGCGTGAGGCTTGACATTCTACGGACACAAATTCAAATTCATATTGAAATCGGTTGAAATTTATCAAAATCAAATTTTGCAATTTCCAAAAAATTTTATATGTGAAAGGTATAAAGACTTCGTAATGGCCGAAGACAGCCGTTCTTTCTTGTTCTTATATTATAATTGTTTTATATTATTTTTTTTATTTTTTTTATTTTATGTTATTTTATTATTATTATTTTTAATATTTATTTCGTTATTGTATTCTTTCATGTTGTTTCATTTTGTTTTATTTTTTTAATTATTATTAATTTTTTTAATTAAATTTTTGATTTTATTTTAATTTATTATATTTTCTTTGGTTTAATTTTAATTAGATTTACTTAGTTTTATTTTAGTTTATGTTACATTTGTTTAAGCTATTTTAGTTCACTTTATTTTCTACAGTTTATTTACTTATTTAATTTTTTTTTCGTCTTATTTCATATTAACTTAATTTATATTAGATTTTTTAGGTTAATACATTTTGGTGTACATTTAAAAAATTTTTTTATAATTTTTTTCTTTTTTTGCTTCGTATCATTTAATTTTGTATTAAATTTCAACTCTACTTTATTGAGTTTTTTATTTTTTTTATTTTTTATTTTTATTTTTATTTTGTTTTGACTTCCCTTGTTTTATTTTAATTTTTTACCTATTCAATTTTATATTTTTTAAGCAATTTAATTTCGTTGTTATAATTCAGATGATTTTATTTTTTGTTGTTGTTGTTTTTTCATTTTCTTGATTTTTATCTTATTTTATTTTATTTTATTTATCACATTTTTATTCGTTTTTCCAATTTTTTTGTTTTTATTTAAAATTTATTATTTATATTGTTTTATGTTTTTTTATTTTTTTTTTATTATTATTTGTTTTTAATATCACTTCACCTTGTTTTATATAATTTTAAATAACTTATTTTATTTTAATTACTTAATTCATATTATTTAATTTAAATTAATTTTTTTTTAGTTTATATTTTTTGATATATTAATTTTATTTAAATTTATTTAATTTTCCTATAATATTTTGCTAAAAGTTTAATTTTTTGTTTTTATTTTTTATTTTTTTATTTTTTATTTTATTTTATTTATTTCATTGCAACTTGTTTTATTTTATTTTATATCACATTTTATTTAATTTTAGTTTAAATTATTTTATTTTATTCAATTTTAATTTTTAATTCTTGATTATTTAATTTCATTTAAATTTATTCTATTTTCCTACAATATTTTGAAAATTTAGTTTAAATTAATTTAATTTATTTTTATTTAATTTAATATAACTTTTTTAGTTTCATTTTATTTTATTTTATTTTAATTTATAAATTTTTATTTTTTAATTATTTTATTGCAGCTTAGTTTATTTCATTTTATTTGCATTAATTTTATTTTACATTTAAAAAAAAAAGCAGGTAATTGCAAGAAATAAAGCCTACATTTAGGCACATATTGCGGTTGTTAATGGGCTGTTATGTGTTGCTTTTCTCATAAATAGAAAAATAAATTGCAAATTTTTAGAATTATCTTTAACGCTCAAGCACACAACTAACTAGCAATTATGCGAAATTTATATAATATTTACGAAACCGATTTTAATTGTGGCTTTAATAAAAATTCGGCAAACATAGTGAGAGAAAAGCAACTTCAAACGTAATCATATTGCAATGCGGTCGATTGTAAAATCAAATTTACTTACATCAATACATACATTTGTACTAATAGCTTTATTTGTATAGACAGGTAGTAGTTATCCATCCGTAATGGAATGGGCAATCAACTACACATAAATGCACATAAATATATATGTATTGCGCGTGTGTGTTTATTGATGGACTGATTGTTGAAGAAAATGTTCGAAATCGTCTCGCTTGATTGCAGTTTATGCATAGATAAATATATATGTACTTGTACTTCAACGCATAGCACAAATATACAAAATTTTAGCATATTCTAAAACTGTTTGCCTTTATACATATACATACACATGTACATACATATGTGAGTGATGCACGAATGAGCACCGCAGGCTCTAATTGCAATTGTTTTGTATATTTACATATACATATGTATAAACACATGCGCAAGTACTATATATATTTACATAGTATATAGGTAGAGTATGTGCATGTATGTGTATTTGCTTGTTTGTGGGTAATGAAATTTACTTTAATATGCAATTAAATTATCGTACACAAAATTCTAATTACTAAATTTGACTTCTGTTGATTTGAATATGCTTCTGAGCCGATTAGGTCGCTAGCACATACTTACTGTTACTGTTGTAAGTCAGATAATTATTTTCATGTAATTGTATGTATCTTACATGCAGTACCAACTGCAAATACATTTGCAAATCAAACTTATTGTTCACGCATCATTGAACTTAATTTATATATACCATTTGAATAATGTGTATGTACTATATACATATGGACTTAGCTGCGTCAGATGCTTAAGCATCAAAAAATGCTTGGAAAGACAGAATTTAATGCAAGCATCATCAGTTAGACATCTAAAAATCAGCAGCCTACCACTATAAGCATTCTAAAAGTGAAAAATTATTGCAGTAAAAAATTTGATTTTCGCTTATCTATGCACTGATTTTCAATTGCAAAACAGAGAAAAAGGAATTAATTGCCAAAAAATTTTACTAAATTTTTACTTCTCTGAAGCGCACAGCGCGGAAGCTTGACTTTTTGCCAAAGAAATGTTTCACTAGATTTGTATTGGCAAAAATACAAAACAAAAAGAGAAGAATTTCAAAATTTTTAAATACCAACTGAATTATACAAATGTTTTGTCTAAATTTCAGATATATTTATTTATTTATTTTTAATAGTTAACTATTGCAAGAGAACACTTAAACACAAATTTTTGTAACCACTGGAATTGAAAAGATTTAAAAAAATTTCTATACCATCCTTTTTCGTAGCTCAAACCACATTCAATGTGGCAAAAAACCATTTTCATAAAAAGAAAAAAAAAAAGAAAAAAATAAAATAAAAAAGAAAAATAAAAAAAATAAAAAATTAAAAAAAAAAATTATCTAAAAATGAATTTAAAAAAATCAAATTAAATTCAATTAAATCAAACTAAATTAAAAAACCTAAAATAAAATAAAGCAAACTACAATCAAATGAAATCAAATTAAGTTAAATAAAAAAATAATACATAAAAAAAACAAAAAAAAATTAACCAATTAAATCCAATAACATTAACTAAAGAAATAAAGTTAAATAAAATTAAATTAAATTAAATAAAAATAAAAAAGCAAATAAAAAAATAAAATAAAAATAAAAAAAATTAAAATAAAAAATGTAAAACAAAATAATAAAAAAGAAAATGAAAAAAATGAAATTAATATAAAAGAAATAATACTAAACAATAAAATAAAATAAAAATTTGAAAAGAAAATAAAATAAAAAAGTAAAAAAAAAAGCAATATGCAGTAAAACACAATAAAATAATATGAAAAAAGTAATTTAATATAAACCACAATAAAACAAGGAAGAACGATTTTCGTAATTTTCAGTGTCGCATACCAAATTTCACCTAAATGCTTTTTTTTGGTGGAATTTATGGGGAGTATGTGATGTACTAATCCGATTTCGTTGATTTTAACTACCAATAAGTCTTTTTTTAATATGTGTGCATTATAAGAAATTTCACTCTCCCTGATGCTTTTTGAACGGATTTTTACCCAAAACCTTAAATTTGAACTAATCAGTGGTCTATCATATATTAGACCGATTTCGATGATTTTCAGTACCAATCTGAATTCATAATATTTGTGGAGAATATCGAAATTTGCGCTCCTAATTTGACGGTTTTTTTGACCCAAAATTTCAAATCTGTAAAATTGTTCGTACACATGCTGTAGTGGTTCGATCTTAACGGTTCCTACATATGATCGTTTAAACGTGTAGGTGCATCTTCTACCAAGTTTGTTTGGAATATCTCAAAAATCGAGAGACTAGTTTGCGTTCAGGCAGACAAATGGACAGACAGACATGACTAAATCAACTCAGCTCATGATTCTGTTACGAGCGGTATAAATGGCGTTGGGTGTATCTCTTCTCCTTCTGGTACTTTCGCATTTCGAACCACAGTCCATGAATGGATAAATAAATGGTGATCCATTTTCATGTTTAAAAAGAAAGAAAAAACACAGAAAATTTAAAGTGAATGGGGAAAGTTTATTATCATTCGAAAGCACATTCTTTGGCATTTCTTTTTCGAAGTTTATCTCTTTCAAATGTTGGCCCCGGCTACGTCTCAGATGGTCTATCCCTTGAGTGCAATATTCGATGACTCGTTCGAGCATTTCGACTGGCGAAACGCACGCGTACTTTTTTGTTCCAAGACCTGAATCGAAGCGGGATCTTGGTGTTCTCCCAATAAATCCATTTATTATCAATCTCGAATCACACGATCTTGGTGTTCTCCCAATAAATCCATTTATTGATGCTATGTGTGCGACGGCACCAGTGTCTTGTTAAAACCAAGTACCGCGGAGATCACGAGCTTCAATTCCAGGTATCGAATAGTCGGTTATCATGGCGCGATAACGGTCTCAATTGACGGTTACCTTCCTAGCGTTATCATTTTTAAAAAAATATGGATCGATGATTCCACCGGCCCAAAAACCATACCAACCGGTTGGTTTTTCTGGATGAAACGGCGGCTCTCGGATCTCTTCAGGTTACTCTTCATCACAAATGCGACATTTTTGCTTGTTTACATACCCATTGAGCCAGAATTGGGCCTCACCGCTGAAAAAAATTTTGTTCGAAAATGTCGGATCTTCTTGGAACTTTTCAAGAGCCCATAAAACAAACAGATGTCGCTGGGGAAGGTCGTGCGGCTTCAGTTCTAGCACAAGTTGTATTTTGTATGCTCTAAATTTAAGATCTCGACTTAAAATGCGCCAAGTTGTTCCATACGTCAGCCCGAGTTGCTGCGAACGGCGCCGAATCGACTCTCCACTTATGTCTTCCTATACATTGTCAGCTACGGCTGCTATATTTTCTTCACTGCGTGCTGAACGTGGTCTATTCGGCGAAGATTATACAATAAAGAATGCTGGGTCTCAAGATGGGTGATGGTGTTGCGAACAGTATGCTCAGTAGGCCGATTGTGTTGCCATAAGTTGAGCGAAGCGCGCGAAACGCATTCTTTACAGAACGTGAATTTCCGTAATAAATTTGAATGATTTGTAAACGTTGTGCAGGCGTAAATCTTCCCATGTTGAAATGCCAAACAATACTAAACTAAAATAACATGACAGCTTGACACGACTCACGTATGATCTGTCGAAAAAAAGGCTATCGAAAAAAATACCTCTACTTGGATCACCCTTTATATACTCGTAGATAGTAAAGTGTCAACTTTCCATAGAAAATAGAAGAAGGAAGTTGAATAATTGATAAGCAAAAATTATTTTTTTTTTCAATAATACTACTTATACATATAAATTTATGCATATTGAACATGCACGTGCCTGTAAGCAATAAATCAATTTATATTTTCTTCCAAAATTGTTTATTTATTATTGACGATTTGCCTGGCACAACTTGGCAAGACAAGAATTTATAGTGACGATAAAAATATGTATAAAAATAAATCTTATTTTAAAATTTATAGAAAATGCCTCATTTATGTGTACATGTATGTTGTATTGAACACCTTTCATACCTACCAGAAGAAAGGACTGCCACTCAATGCCTCACCACCTTAGGCGCACACACAGTGGTGATCGGGCTATCTGAGCTGGATGCAATATCTCATATTGTCAATTCTATTGTACTCTTTTGTTTCTGTTTTTTTTTATATTGTTTTTGGCACAAACTCTGGCATATTGTATTACCAAGTAAGCAGGCGGTAATTATTCATGTGGCATTAACTTGGCCAACTTGTAGTTGTCCAGTTGTGCTGTACTCAATTGATTTTATCCCAAAAGATATTTGAAAATATTTTTCTAATGCAGTCAGTCCTTTTGGGCTGCTTTTCTCCACACTCTCTCTTTCACTTTCCCTCTTTCCTTTACAAATATCATGTTGCCATCTACTTACTCCTCAAATTCTCCTTTTTGTACATTTTGTTGCTCTTATTCTAAGTTTTTAAGGCGCTCTGGCCATTTATTTAATAGCCAACTGCTGTTGCAAAGTGTTAGCTATATGCCTTGAATGGTAAATATGTAGATTAAATTGTTCAAAGTTCTTTTGACGGATGTCCAAAATAGTTTTGCTGTGTTGTGTTGTAAGTGAATAATTGCCTGTCGGTGTCTATGCCTATATGCATATGTATCGGGTGTTGGGTGCACTTCGCACATGAACACACATATGTAGCTAAATAAATATGTTATAAATTGCAATTTGACTTTGTTGCTTGTTGCTGACCAATTTTCTTCAAAAATTTAGAGTTTCCAACTACTATTTGGTATGCTTTGACGTCACTTATGTGTCGCACTTTGCCAATATACTGCTCTCCTGTATGTATTGCATGCATGCATGAATGTACGTGCATATGTAGTTTATCAGTTAACTTTAATCCTTTCACATGTATACACACTAAACCAATGGACATTATGTACGAGTACGAATATCCTGACATATTTTGTTCATTCACTTTGACATCGTATACAGTTGACTAAGTACTTAAGTCCGTTGCGAGCAAAAATAGTATGAGATGACTACTGAAGTGCTCAGCTATGCTTATTAGGGTAGTCGGAAACATATTAGAACTGATCCGCTGGAACTTCAGCATATTATTATGTATATATATATATATGTTAATATAATAATAAAATAATAAAACGGCCGCAATAGCCGAGAAGTGAGCATTGCGTACTATTACTTAGAAGGCTGGGACTGGTCCGAGTCATGATAAGGTCAAAAGATATGGATTAATTTAAATTAAGTACAAATCGACCTACTGAGCATACTATTCGCAACACGATCATCCATCTTGAGACCCAGCATTCATTATTGGATAATATTCGACCGAATAGACTACGCACGGCACATAGTGAAGAAAATATGGCGGTCGTAACTGAGAGTGTACATGAAGACCGTGGAGAGTCGATTCGGCGCCGCTTGCAGCAAATCGGGCTGACGTATGGCCGACTTAACGCATTTTACGTCGAGATCTTAAATTGAAAGCGTACAAAATACAGCATGTACAAGAACTGAAGCCGCTCGGCCTTTCCAAGCGACATCGCTTCGCTCTATGTGCTTTTGAAAAGTTCCAAGAAGATCCGACGTTTGCGAGCCAAATTTTGTTCGGCGATGAAGCCCATTTCTGGCTCAATGGGTACGTAAATGGCAAAATTGCCATATTTGGGACGAAGAGCAGCCTGAAGAGATTTAAGGGCTGCCATTTCATCCAGAAAAACAACTGGTTTGGTGTGGTTTGTGGGACGGTGGAATCATCGGTCCATATTTCTTCGAAAATGATGCCGGCGAGAACGTTACCGTCAATTGCGACCGTTATCGCGCCATGATAACCGACTATTTGATGCCTGAAATTGAAGCTCGTGATCTCCGCGACATTTGGTGTCAACAAGACGGCGCCGCTTCACACACATCGCATCAAACAATGAATTTATTGAGAGAACACTTCGGTTAGCAGATAATTTCACATTTTGGGCCGGTCCATTGGCCACTAAGATCGTGTGATCTCACACCGTTAGACTTTTTCCTGTGGGGATATGTGAAGTCAGGCCTTGGACCAAAGCATCATGCGTGTTATTCGTTATTAGGCGAAATGCTCGAACGAGTCACCGAAAATTGGACTCAACGGATGGACCATCTGAGACGTAGTCGCGGCCAAAATTTTAAAGAGATAATCTTCAAAAAATAAATGCCAAATAATGTTTTTTCGAATGATAATAAACAATAAAAAATGAAATAATTTTTTTTGCGTGTAAAGAAAAATTCCTTCCGCATCATCATTGTGTCGTTGCATCAATGGTATGTGCCACTTGCAGGTCAATAAGAAACTCTCCTCTATTACTTCAGAGTGGCTTACATTTCTAACGTAGTGAAATGGCATATTGTAATCTACGTCCAAGTCCCCGATTTTTCACTTGTGACACATTCTACTCTACAATCTGCTCTCAAAGCTTCTTCTTCTGTCTTCTTAAGTCTGTCTGCCCATAACTCGGTTCCGTAGAGTAAGATATTGAGTATAGTCGCCATTAGAAGCTTTAATTTTTCCTGAGTCGTTTTGATAGCTCCTCATCATTAAACTAAGATATTGGGGGATACAGAATTAATATTCTAAGGCTTCTACCATGTCCTTCGACTGGGTACTGTTAAAAGCATTTCGGGCGTCCAGTCCAGATATTCTAGATTGCTCCCAGTTTTGATCCACCGTGCTTAAAACCGTAATGCTTTGGTGAATGACCAACAGAACTAGCAATAGCTGCTTCTAATCTCGGCTTAAATAGTCACTCGAGAAGTTTTCCGGTAGTGTCCACCATGCAAAAAGGACGGTATGCCGATGTACTGTCTAAGATTGCTTTTTCCGTGCTAATCAGCACAAGAAATTGTCTTTTCCAGACTTCTGGGAAGAGAGCTGACTTAAGGTAGGCATTAAACATATCTAAAAGTAAGTTTGAGCGCTTCAAGGCAATAACTTTCGGTGCTTCGGCGGGTATTCCGTCAGGACCTGGTGCTTTGTTCGGCTTTAGTTTGTTTGCTGTTACTTGAAGTTCGTTGGCGGTAAAGCAAGGTATTTCTATAGGAGCGATTCCTGCACTACTCGCACTTAAGAATCTGATCCATTTTGTGTCCGCTTAATTCTGAATGTGATGTTCTAATGGCGAGATTTTCCATTACTACTCTGTGCCCTAAGATTCTATTCAGATCATAAAGCAGCTCCTACCACTTTTCTCTTTTGTTAATCTCGATGGCTTTATCACTGAATTGAATTTACTCTCTTTCATATGCTCTTACACACATATAGTATACATATTTGTACGTTCCTTTCAGAGCTTCAATTCATTACTACATCCAAGTAGTAATTACCACAAATTTCTCGCCATTAAATTTTGGCATTTTTGGAAATTCGTACTGCAAATAACCTCGAGGTAGTTAATTCATTGTGTGCAAATATTGGAAAATATACATATGAACATGTACTTACAGTTAAATATGCTTGCACCACACTTAAGCATATACGAATGTAGTGGTAATGTGAATAAAAGCAAAATGCTAAGCTTAAACATGTAGAAGTGTAGTATTGGTTGATAAAAACACACCCAAGTATGAGTGTATTTTAGAAGTAATCTGGCGAAGATGGAATCAATTATATGAAACAAAGCAAACAAAAAAAAAAGTAAAAAAAAAAAATTAAATAACTAAAAAACAAGAAATTAAATAAAATAAAAGTAAAATAATATTAAAAAAAAAAAAAAAATTAAAAAAATAAAAATAAAAAGAAAAAAATTAAATTAAATAAAAAAAAAATATAAAAAAAAATAGAAAAAAAAAATAAATAAAAATAAAGTAAAATTAAATGAAAAAAAAAATATAAATAAAAAAAATAATTAAAAAAAAATATAAAAAAAATTAAATAAAATGAATTTAAAAAAATGAAATAATTTGAGTGAAAAAAAAATAAAGTAAAATAAAAAATAGTATAAAATGAAAAAATAATTAAGTAAAATTCACTAAAATAGAAAAACTAAATAAATATGAAAAAATTAAATTAAAATAAAATAAAATAAACAAAATAAAAAAATTAAGTAAACAAAAAAAAAAAATCAAAAATAAAATTAACAAAATAAAAATAAAAAAAATTAAAAAAATTAAATAGAAAAAATAAATAAAAACATTAAAATAAAATAAAATATATATATATAAATTAAATTAAACAAAATTATCAAATAAAATAAAATAATAAAATAAAATAAAATATACAAAATATCATAAATAAATAAATTAAAATATATAAATTAAATAAATAAAATGACATAAATGAAATAAAATAAAAAAATAAAATAAAATTAATTGGAATGAAAATATATAAAATTAATAAAAAAGATTAAAAAAATATAAAATATATATAAAATATAAAAAATATAAAATAAAATAAAGTGAGTTAAAAAAAATTAAATAATTGGAATGAAAAAAAAAGAAAAAATATTAAGTAAAACAAAAATAAAATGAAAAAAGAATTAAGTATAATTAACTAAAATAGAAAAAAATAAATAAATATGAAAATATTAAAATAAAAAAAATAGAAAAAATAAAATAAACTGAACTAAAATAAAATAAAGTAATATAAATTAAAATGAAAAAAAAATAAAATAAAAAAAAAATAAATTAAATAAATTTAAATTTAATTAAAGAAAAATAAAATAAAAAAATATGAAGGAAATAAAAAAATAAAAATAAAAATAAAAGAAAGAAATAAAAGAAATGAAATAAAATAAACAAAATAAAAATAAAATAACAAAAAACACAAAAAAAAATATAAAAAAATAAAGTAAAAAATATATAAAAAATTAAATTAAATTAAATAAAAATAAGAAAAATAAAAAAATTAATAAAAGTAATAAAAAATACAAATTAAAATAAAATGAAATAAAATAAAATAAAATAAAAAGAATAAAATAAAAAAAATTACAAAAATTACAAAAAAATAAAAATAAAGAAATTAATATGAAATTAAAAAAAAAATAAACTTAAAAAATAAATAAAAAATAAACAAATAAAAAAAAAGTAGAAAAGAAATATATAAAATATAAAAACGTTATAAAAAAATTTTTTTTTAAAAAATAATTAAAAAATTTAATTAAATTAAAATAAATTATAATAAATTAAAATAAATTAAATTAAATTAAATTAAAAATAAACATAATTAAATTATATAAAAAGAATAAAATTAAGAAAATAAATTGAATGAAATAGCATAAGTAAATAATTTTAATAAAAATAATATTTCTTTGCGCTTATTATTCTTCTTCTTCTTTATTTGTCTTCACTGAACTCTTTGCCCATTTCCGCTTGAACCGAATGCTGTTAACCCATGAAGTTGTTGCACATAAAAATCATATGTATACATGTATGCAAATGACCTTAGGGCAAATGCTAAATATTGTCTTATTTATCCAAAACGATATCTGTGCTTGCCAGGCATGCACACGCGCTCACAACATATTTTCGAAAGTTTTCGAATACAGCAAATATTGCGAAACAACATAAAAACTACACTATTTTATTTTACATAGTTACAGTTACAAATGTTTTGTACTCGTATGTAGTAAGTAGCTAAGTAACATGTGCATGGATTTACAAATATCGAAATTGCTTGCTCAAGTCTTTTTTGTTTTTGAGTTTGGAAGGTCACATCTGCCGCTGTGCCGCTATGCCAACTGTGTACATATAAGTATGTATGTTACATATATACGATATGACAATAACAGTTTAATAAAGAATTTGTTTTTGCTTTTACGGTTTTTTGTTTTTTCTTTTTCTTCTCTTCTTGATACAAATACGACTTTCACAGCTTTTGCTAGCTTTGCTATTTCGGCTGTCCCTTTTCACTGATGAGACAGGCGATAAACGGGGACATCCTTCCAAATTTTCGCTACTGAAACCAACTTAAATTCTGGTGTAGACTGATTATATTTTAGATTCCTGATGGACTTTTGTCATACGAATGTCTCAGAGTGAAATATTTGCTATTACTGAATATAGAAATTTTAGCTAAAAACTGAAAACTAATAGAAAGTTTGTTTCCTAGGTTCCCTTCTGGAGAATTTTAAAATCGTTCTAACTAAAGCGGATCACTACAGAGGGTGGCTGAATAGATTAGGATATGCCTCACTTGAGTTTCTGTTTACAAGAACATTGAAAAACTGCTAATAAGAAAATTTTTGTACATAAAAGCTCCACCACAGCTCGGCTTGTTTTGAAACTAAGTTAACTTAGCTGTGGTGGGACCAGGATGAGTACCATGATGAATATTATTCGAAAGGGCAAAACATTTCTTAGGTTATACGTGTACTTATTGGTCCTTTAGGAATACCCTGCAGAAGTTTAGGACGACCAGATGGGTTCGCAACAATCATGATTTAAAACAACAGTTTAGAAAGGGAGTTTCGAATTTCCAGAGTATTTTTTCGAAGCGACCGAAGAAGTGAGTTGAAAACTCGTCATAAAAGTCCTCTAATATCCTGCTATCATTATATAGGCCTATCGTAACCAAATGTGCAGAAGAACATCTGTCGGTTAGTAAAAAACCCCTTAAAGCTTCCCTAGTGCCTTAGCTCTAAAAGTTTAATGGGGAAATAAAATAAACCAGATTTTTTACTCCCTTTAACCGGAATTTTATATCTCTTCGGTTGCACTATTTACACAGATTCTAGTAAGTGCTAACGGTTATATGTAACGGCATAAAATAATCCTCCTCCAATTTGTTGTTTTGCATCTTGATGTTTTTACCAACAAATGGAGGGATCTACAACTTATTCTAAGCCGCCTCCGAACGGCCGATGGATTTTTATGAGGAGATTTTATTTCATGTCAGAAATACGCTCGGAGGGCTAGAAAAGCCCTATTGAAGGGTGACCGCAATTAGAAAAATGAATTTTCTATAATTTTGAATGTTGGTGGAACCTGAGCTCGAACGCAGACCTTCCGAATGCCAGTACGATATGCTAACAACTCGGCTATCGCGGCCGCCGAGATAGATATGTACATACATATATATATCAAGCTTCGTGAAATGACGAGACAGACCGATTAAACCATGTCTCTCTATCCGTCCATCCGTTAATCTGCCTGTATACTCGATAACTCAAGTAAGGCTTGAGATATTTTGATGAAATTCACTTCACCAAGCAAATGGATTACAAGTACGGATGCTATTAGCAATGAGTGAAGCGGGATATCAATTTTATGATGCCTTCCTCGAAGTAGTTTCCAGCCAACCCTATCCTGCGTACACTTCATGTAGGAGAAATCTGGAAATTTCCGGAAACATCGCAAAAGGTTTATCACTAGTCAATTTGTGATCGTCTCGAAGCGCTTTTTCGATTTTGTTTTTTCACAATTCAAAATCTTTAATTTACTGTTCTAAACATTGACATTGCAATGCCTTTTTCTCAGCAGAGCTTCTCCTGCAATTTATGGTGTGCGTTTTGGTCTTACGCGCCCTCCTAATGGGTGGGAGCATGTTATTTGATGTCAGAAGTCCACTAGAAGTGGTTCTCATTTTCTACCGAGGTGCTACGGCAATTTAGATAATTTTAATAATAATTGTTTGCTGGTCTGGCCAGCATGCGAACCCTTGATCTTCTTCATTGTAGCATGCACTACTCTAACCACTCGGCTTTGCGGCCACCTAGCCCTTTAGATAGTTTATAGTTATCACTAACGACGTCAGTTCGCTTCGTTTGTCACCAGCGGTTCGTTTATAGAATAGAGCGAACTCCCCAGCTCCACCGCGCATTTTGCGTAAAATATTATTTAAAAAATTTTTCATCCCTACACTGACAGTAATATCCAATTAGTGAACAGCTTAAAACAGTTTTCCCTTCAAAAGTAGTGGACGTGAGCTTTCAACGAGTTTTCAAAAGACTTTCTTTCATAAAAAAAAGAAGAAAATTTTTCAAAACCAAAATGAAAAAATGAACCGCAAGTAAAAGAGAAATTAATTGTCATACGAGTCCCTACCATAGAGTTAAGATGTTAAAGGCAAACTTTTGCCAGCCAAGTAAGTTTAATTATGAAAATTAAGTAAAAAAAGGATACTACGATTTACTTAAAACAAAGTGGGGAATAAAAAAAAAGCATTTGTTTGAAAACTATGCCACAAAGAGAGCAAAAAAGCAAAGGAGAAAAAATACAAACTTTGAGACCAAGAAAGTTTCCGTTTCACTTGATTGGCGGCAAGTTGAGCATTAAAAAAATGAATACTAAAAATAAGAACGTAGTTTTTAAGGATTTCACAGTATGTGTATATAACGGGTGATCCATGTTTTAGATTATCTCCTTCAGATGTTGGCCGCGGCTACGTCTCAGATAGTTCATCCGTTGAGTACAATTTTCGATGACTCGTTCGAGCAGTTCGACTGGTAACTGGCGAATGACATGCGTGGTGTTTTGCTCCAAGGCCTGAATCGAAGCGCGATTGTCCGTTTAGGCTTTAGACTTTACATATCCACACAGAAAAAAGTCTAACACACTATCTTGGTGGCCACTGGTTCAGCCCAAAACGTGAAATTATCTCTTCACCGAAGTGTTCTTTCAATAAATCCATTAATTGATGCGATGTGTTGGAAGTGGCGACGTATTGCTGAAATCAAATGTCGCGGAGATCACGAACTTCATTTTCAGGCATCAAACAGCATCATGGCGCGATAAGGGTCGTCAAGGACTGTTACGTTTTCACCGGCATCATTTTTGGAGAAAGCGTTGTTTTTCTGGATGAAATGGCAGCTCTTGAATCTCTTCAGACTTCGTCCCAAATACGACAATTTGGCTTGTTCACATACCCATTGAGCCAGAAATGGGCCTCATAGCTGAATAAAATTTAGCTCGACAACGTCGGATCTTCTTGGAACATTTCAAGAGCCCATAGAGCGAAGCGACGTCGCTTGGAAAGGTCAAGCGGTACAAGCTGTATTTTGTACGCTTTCAATTGAAATCTCGACGTAAAATGCACCGAGACGTTCCATACGTCAGTGCGATTTGCTGCGAACAGCGCCGAATCGACTCTCCACGGTCTTCGTGCACACTCTCAGCTACGGCCGCTATATTTTCTTCACTGCATGCTGGACATAGTCTATTCGGTCGAATATTATCCAATAATTAATGCTGGATCTCCACAGGGTGGGTGATGGTTATGCGAATAGTATGCTCAGTAGGCCGATTATGTTGATCATAAATTGAGCGAAGCGTGCGAAACACATTCTTTACAGAACGTGAATTTTCGTAATAAAATTGAATGATTTGTCAACGTTGTTCAGGCGTAGGTCTTTGCATGATGAAATGCCAAACAATACGGAACAAAAATAACATGATCGGTTGACACGACTCACGCGTGATCTGTCAAAAAAAGGCTATTGAAAAAAGCAGCTCCACTTGGATCAGCCTTTGTTTATATATATGTTGTGCTGCTAAACGCTTTAAAGGCATTAATGTTCACTACACGCCAAAACGAAATTAAATGAAATTTCATATAGAGAAACACTTAATTTAAGCCACTTCTATACACACTTGACATCTTTCGCCTTCCCCAAAAGGCGGCAAAAGTATGCAAAAGCGAACGAAGCCAGTCCAAAAAGGTAACTAACTTCATGCCGAGCACAGCCAGGTTTGTGTATGGGACAAAGAAAACAAATGAAATTCGAATACATGGCGGTCGTAACTATGTGACCAAACCGAAATGCCAGTCTAGCAGGAAGATAGAAAAAAAAATCAGAAAATGAAAATGCAAAAGACAGCCCAAACCTACAACAAGCTGTGACACAGTCAAACACACATACACAGTGTACTCGTACATAGTTACTGACCGAAAACGTTAAGCGCACCGGACATGCCATAACATTTACAGTTAAGTTGCGTCGACACATTTCACTTTAGCGTTTGACATTTTCCCTTTAGCATTGTTTGTGTGTGTGTGTGTGTGTGTGTACTTAGCAAGCACAGCGCAGGCATACGTGTGTGCATGCATATATACAGCTGCAAAGGCCGAACGGCAAGTCAGTCCACTGACTGTTTGATCATATTCACCAGCCTCTCTCTTTGCGGTTGAGTGACTCCTTTAAGGTGACTTCAAGCAGCTGCTGTCACTTCTTGATGCCAAACTTAAACCCTAAGTTGTGTTGGCTGTTGAAAAAGAGGGGGGAAATACAGTAATTTTTACTTAAATGCTTTTACAGTGTGTTCGGTTTTTCTTTTGTTTTTACTTTCTTTAATTTTTCCATCAACTTCTTTCTCTAATAACATTCTATTTCTTTCGCCAACAAATTGTGTGCTTCAAAGAGTTGATAGAAATACAAATGAACTTTTCTCTCACTTCTTCGTCGTCTCTTCTTCTTCTTCTTCTTCTTCTTCTTCTTCTTCTTCTTCTTCTTCTTCTTCTTCTTCTTCTTCTTCTCCTTCTAAACAAAGGTCAGTGTGTAGAAAGTAGTTAACGTTGAGTGTCAGCATATTTTCCGCTGTCAATTATTATATAACAATAACAATTAAAAAGTTTGGTAGCATGTTGAGAGGGGAAAAACGGAGAAAAATAGCAGCGTCGAGGCAGGAAAAAATTTATATTTTAAATTCAGCATTTATTTAAGAACCCACAAATTTTAGATTAAATATAAGAAAAGTTTGGCAAATTGAAAACAAAGTTCCTAAGCCCTACGGAGATTTTACATGATTTACGAAAAAAAAAAAAAAAATTTTTTCGTGCAAAATAAATTGTGATTCGAGCATTTTTATACCTTTCATGTTCCTGAAATGGTATAGAAGGAGCAGAGATAGACCCAGCAAAAGTTATGCCGATCGTATCAGAATGACGAGCTGACTCGATGTAATCATATCCGTCTGTCCCTCCCTCTGCTTGAACGCAAATTAGTCCCTCAATTTTTGAGATATTCCAACAAAACCAGCTAGGCAGAAGCATGAATACGTGTTTCATTTGTCGGATGCGGGCTGATCGGACCACTATGGCATATATGTATATACGACCAATTTTTCAGATTTGAAATTTTGTGTCATAAATCAATAAAAAGAAGGACCTAAGAACGTGGAACCTGGTATACTATATACACATTACGAATTGCAAATTGGTTCTAAAAATCAGCGAAATCGGACGACTATACTATATAGGTAGCTCAATTACAGTGATTTGTTCAGATATGAGTTTGTTTCTCCATAAAAGCATCTAAGAGTGTGAAATTTGGTACTATTCTGACGTAGATTCAAATTTGTATTGACACTGGAAATCATCGAAATCGAATTTGGCAATTGGGTTTGGAAAATGAGCGTTGAAATAAAATTTCTCCGTCTCGCCCAGTAAACAAAAGCTTTTAAGAGCTTCAAACCGTTGCTGGCGGTATCGATGGATTCTCTCTCGCTTTATGTTAGCAGATGCTAAGAGGCCTAGGTGATCGTTAACCCGAAACTTATTAAGGAGGATTACTCTAGTATTATTTATGTCCGACATCTCTTGTTCTAAATACCTCCGAACGGCTGTCCGGAAGAGAAGAGACCATGTAACGAAATATCTTCGGCACAACAATTGGAAAATTCAGCATTCATGACGAAACCCAATTACGATGAAGCTCATTAACTTCGTCGGAACCCGAAATATGGTTGTCTGTAGTACTAGATTGCAGTACAGGAAAATTCATCCATCTACATGGTTTTCTGCGAATCGAAAAATGGGCAACCAAATCAATCACGTAGTGATAGACGGAAGACATGTCTCCAGTGTTCGAGATTTGTATACGTTCCTAGGGCCAAATATCAACAAACACATGGAAGATTCGACGTCTAAAAGCTCATATCCCAACAGACAACCTTTAAGTTTCAGTACGAATTTCACGTTTCGGGCCGCCAAGATCGTGTGATATCACACCGTCAGACTTTCTCCTGTGGGGATATGTATAGTCTAAAGTAGCGAACCCCGAAATGGATCACCCTTTATTTTGCTCTAAGTAACTGCTGCAGCGCCTTTTGGTCGAGCTGCTTCTTCAATTTGTTGTTTTGCGTCTTGATGGTTTTACCAACAAATGGAGGGATCTACAATTTATTCTAAGCCGCCTTGAATCGGCCGATGGATTTTTATGAGGAGCTTTTATTTCATGTCAGAAATACGCTCGGAGGGCTAGAAATTCCCTGCCGAGGGGCGACCGCAATTAGAAAAATTTATTCTCTATCAGTTTGGATGTTGCTCGAACCTGAACTCTAACCCAGGCTTTCCAAATTGTAGTACGCAAAGCTAACTATTCGGCTATTCGGCGGCTGCCAATTGACATAGTTCAGCGAACTAAGAAACAGCGAATACGCTGAGTCATCCGAATGGAAGGAAACGATCCAGCTATGAAAGTATGCGATGGAGTACCCGCTGGTCGGAGCAGTGAAAGAGAGTGACCTACACTCCGTTGGAAGGATCAGGTAGAGAGCGACCTGGTTTCACTTGGTATTAATAACTAGCGACAAATAAGGAAGAGAAAGAGCGAGTAGCGCTCTATTGTTGATGCGGCTATAACCGCGCAAGCCGTGCCTACGCCAATTTAGTAGTAGTAGTAGAATGAGGAAGAACTTAGAAATTTATACAGGATTTGAACTAAATGAAGAGGATGAAATTTTTTTTTAATTCTATATTTAAATATTTTTGAATAAATAAAAATGATGCAAGTAAATGCGCAAGAAACTCAAAACTATTAAAAACTATAATTTCGTTGAATTTTTGATTGATTTTTATTTACGCAACTCAAACTCGTTAAAACTAAATTACTTTCCACATTATTTTCTGCTGCATTATTAAAGTTCATCAAATTGTTGAAAAGCTTGTCTCGCTGTTTTATAGCCAATTTGTAAGTGATTACAACAGCAACATTAACAATTCAGAGCATGCAACGCGATATTAAGAGCACAGCAGCTGTAACTATATATACATGGAGAATATACGAACAAATAACATATTATATGCACATTAAGTATTGAAAATTTTCGATATTTTCACAACATAAATTCCAAAGAGAGAAAGAAAACTATGAAAATCCAAAGTTTTTATGTTTGACGATAAAAAATTTAAAGGCGCAACAATATTGCAACTGCATTAACTATACATATATATGCATGAGTGTATGTATGTATAGGAGTGTATGTACTGTAAGTATATTGAGCAGAATTTCTGCGAGCGGTAAAAAGGCGTTAGTCGGTGGTTGCTTGCTATGGCAAGGTGGTACTTACGCGAATGGGTTGCTACCCACTGCACAGTGCACAGTGAACTAATGCGCCTTTCTGTGAAGCTGCATGCAGAAACGGCACTTACACGCTTGCTTTGATGGCCAATAATTTAAATGTTAGTCTGCAGTTGCAACAAAAGTTCGCGTGAGCTCCATCTCTCTTTGGTGCCATTTGTCAATGCTTTATCAGCTTTGAATCGTTAAAGTGAAAGAAGCGGTAGCAGCGGCAGCATCTAAAAAGTGACAGCTTGATATAAAAAAAAATATGTTTGTAGTTGTATGGTGGCAAAATAAAATTGAATAGTGATTATTTGCTCGCATACATTGCCGACTTGTGTTGAGTGTCCTAAAAAAAAAAAAAAAAAAAAAAAAAAAAATTTTTTTGTTTCAAATAAAGTCAAAGAAATTTACGACTACATAAAGTAGCAGCTATTAAATCTTTGCAACCCTGCGTGCTACTTATCAGCGGGAAAAATATATATTCAGATATAATGAAAATAAAATTTTTTAATAACAATCTTGTTGAGAAAATTTTATTTGGCCACCAACTGATCTCATGTGTTTCATGGCGACATACAATCAATTGCTCTTAGTTAGTGCCTAAGATCTGCAGAATATATAATTTGGAGTGACAGAAATTATTTTCCATCATATATATTTTAGTTTGCTAGAAATTTATTTAGATTTTTTGGTGCTTTCAAACTTTTTTTGGGAATGATTTCAAAAATCTTTTCAAACATATTTGGATGATCAATATTTTTTTTCCGAATTTTCTTGAAATGATTTTAACAATATTTTAGGTGAAGAGAAATTTTTTGATATAAATTCAAAAAAATTTTGTAGACTATTATAATTTTTTTTCGAATTTAAAAAAAAATCATTCTGATGGGCAAAATTTCTTTTGAAATATCTTTTCATATTTCGAATTTTCATTGAATTCTTTTCAAATAAATTTTCATAGATTGCAACTAAAATGTATTGTAAAAAAAAAAAAAATCAAAATTGTTTTTCAGGATAAATATATTTTTTTTTTCAAATTTAAAAACATGTTTTTTTAAATTATTTAAGTGGGCAGAATTTTTTTATAGAGCTTTTCAAAAATATTTTTTGAGTATCAAAACCTCTTCCGAAATTCGAAAAATGCAATTCAGAATATTTTTGATAGCAAGAATTTTGTTTGGAACTACGTTTAAAATGACATAGGTGAGCAATTTTTCTTTCGAAATTGTTTTCAGTGGTAGATATCCCGCTCCCCTTTTCGTACTTGTTTTCAAATAATAAGTACTTTGGCAAAAAAATTTTAAAATTAGAATTAAAAAAAAAAAAAAAATTTTAGGTTGCCAGAAATTATTTGATAAAACTTTTCAAAAAAGTCTCAGATTATGAATTTTTTTTTCGAATATAAAAGAATGATTTTCAAAATATTTTAGATGGCCGAAATTTTTTTTTAATCATGCCGATGGTCAATTTTTCTTACTTAATTGTTTTCAGTGGTAGTTAGTTTTTCTATCAAATTGCTTTGCCCTGAAATTATTTTATAAATTGGCCAGAAGACTGTTGAAATTTACTTTAAAAAATATTTTAGGATATCAATATTTCTTCGGAACTGCTTTGGCAAGAAATTTTGAAAATTGCACCACAATATTTTCCTTAATTAATTTAAGTGCTCCATTTTTTTTTTCAAATGTCCTCAGAGCTTTTTGGAAATTGAGTTTAGGTAGCCAAAATTTTTCATGACTTACTTTAAGTGCATAACGTTTGGGTTAGAAAATGCTCTAGAGGACAGAATTTTTTTCCAAACATTTTTTCGAAATTACTTCAAGTTACTCAATTTTTTTTTTTTTGAAAAAATGTTTGAAAAAAAAAAGTTAACCACTTTTTTGAAATCTCATTTCGGTACATGCCCTTTTTTCTGAATTTGCTTACTCAAGCGCTCCAAGCGGCCATTTATTTCGGAATGGCAAGTGAAAATTTTATGATATCTTTATAATTCTTTCTCCTCAAAAAATGCTCTAGGCGATCAGACATTTTTCTCTGCACTGGGAAAAAAAAATTTCAAAATGTTAAATAAAATTTTGAAATTTTATTTCGAGCCCCTTTTTTCGAAATTATTTTTCAAGAATGCTTTAGCTGACAAGGATTTTTTCGGAAACATATGTTTTTAGAAAAATTTCAAATATTTTTTTAAATTACTTTTCAAAATTGCTCGTGGTGATAAAGATTTTTTCAGATTTTCTTTGCAAAATTTATATTCGCATATTTTTGTCTTTAATTTTTCTTCAAAATTACCCCAGGTGATAAGAAATTTTTCTCAAAATTGCTTCAGCTGGCCGAACTATTTTCCAAGTTATCTTTCAAATATGCTTTTGGTGGCAAAACACAATTTTCTAAATTGTTTTAAAGTTGTAGCAATTTTTACAGTGTGATTTCGTACCAGATATATTTTACTAAATTATTTTTCAATATTCTAAAGGTGTTAATGAAATTTTGTTCGATATTGAAAAATGTCAAACAGCTTCGAATTTGAACTACTTTTTGGCTGTAGATGGTCAGGTTATTTTTCGATTTTGAAAAAAGAGACATATCATTTTCAAATTTACATATTGAAAATATTTTGGGTGACCCGGATTCAAAAATAGCTTAAGTGTTTGAAATTCTTTGTAAAATTTGTCTAAGTGCCCAGAATTCATTCGAAATTGTAGTTTCTAAAAACAGATTGAGTGTTGAGAAATATTTTCGGCATTGAAAAATGTCAAATATCAGTTATTATCAAGAATTTTGTATTAAATTTTTTCAAAAATGATATAGGTGGCCGGGAATTTTTTTTCGAAATTGGTTTTATATTATAAACTTGTCATTTTTTTGAAACAAAATTTCAAAAATCCTGAATCAATATTTATTTGAAATCGAAAAATTTCAAAAATTTTTGGCGAAATTTCATTTCAAAACTGCCTTAGAAATTTATTTTAAGAATTGCTCCCCTTTTCCAAATTTTTTTTTAAATTGTTCTTGAAAAGATATTTTGCACTTGATATATTTTCAAAATGCTGCTAATGACTATGACTTTTTGGAAATCGTTTTTAAAAATGCTAGATAACTTTTAAATTTTTTTTCCCAAATTAGAATTTGTTTTATAAAAATGACAAATATTTTTTTCGAAATTTATTTTTCAAAAATGCGTGCGTTGGCTAGATTTAGTTTTTTCCCCCAAAGTTTTTTTTTTTTTTTCATATGTGTGCTACCACAACAGCCTAGCTCTAAGCATTGCGTGTTGACATTCGGAAGGCCCGTGGTTGAGTCCAAGTACATCCAAAATTATAGAAAATTATTTTTTCTAATTACGGTCGCCCCTCGGCAGAGAATGTCAAGGCCTCCGAGTGTATTTCTGATATGAAATAAAAATCTCCTCATAAAAATCCATCGGCTTAAAATAAACTGTAGGTCCCTCCATTTGCTGGGAAAAACATCAAGACGCAAAACCAAAAATTGTAGCAGAAGCACGGCCGAAAATCGCTTAAGCGGCTACTAAGCGCTAAATATTTATATATAATATATGTACATATGTATATGATTATGCCTAGAGCAGTTTTGCATGTTCATAGCTTTTCCTGTTCGTTAGTCCCACTTCCTCCACCTGGCGTTCTCTGCAGCCAAACTCTCAAAAAATATGTTTTCATTACATATTTAATGGTTGGACAGGAAATTATTTTTTTGGTTTAAGCACGCACATCCCACATCTTTTCATATCTTTTCGTATGTTTAATGTATTTTTAGGCTCTTCTTGGCAAGTGAAGATAAATGAAAACTTATTGACGTGAGTGGGAGGTTGACGTGCTAGAAAAGTTTTTTGACGTCTTAGTTATTGGCAAAAGTTTTTTTTTTTTTTGTTTATCTACGCTAATGTATATTGAAATTGGATGTACATATGTACGTACATATGCGTGTGTGCTCACAATTTGGCTTGTGGTTTGGCAGCCAATGAAAATAGTGGAAACAATAGTACACTCAAATAAATGGAATTAATACGTCTCTAACGGTCTTAAGTTGCCATCAACAGATCCATTTCAGCTGTCAATTTTATGTAGTCTACCCAATTTTCATTTTGTAACAGTTGAAATTGTGGTGAAAAAAAAACTTTAGCTTTTCGTGTGAGTTTGTCTTATGGAATATTTTTAGATTTAATTAAATAAATAAATAACAAAAAATAAAAATAAAAAATAAACAATGAAAATGAGTTTTTTAATGATGATTTCTTGGAAAAAAAATTAATTTTCAACTTTTATAGGCTTTATTACAAATACAGCAACACTAGTAGTGCGACCATTTACTGGTGAAATTAATTAAAAATATTAATGATAAATCAAATTAAGCTTAAACAAATTGAAATAAATCAGAACCAAAATAAAATATTTTAAACATATAAAGGGTGATCCAAGTAGAGGTACTTTTTTTCAATAGCCTTTTTTTGACAGATCACGCGTGAGTCGTGTCAAACTGTCATATTATTTTTGTTCAATATTGTTTGGAATTTCATCAGGGAAAGACTTCGCTCAACTTATGTTCAATATAATCGGCCTACTGAGCTTACTATTAGCAACACCATCACCCATGTTGAGACCCAGCATTAATTATTAGTAATATTCAACCGAATAGACGCAGCACGCAGTGAAGAAAATATAGCTGCCGTAGCTGAGAGTGTACACAAAGACCGTGGAGAGTCGATTCGGGGCCGTTGGCAGCAACTTGGACTGACGTATGGAATGACTAGGCGCATTTTACGTCGAGGTCTTAAGTGGAAAGCGTAAAAAATACAGCTTGTGCAAGAACTAAAGCCACTCGACCTTCCCAAGCGACATCGCCTCGCTCTATGGGTTCTTGAAAAGTTCCAAGAAGATTCGACGTTTTCTGGCTCAATGGGTATGCAAACAAGCAAAATTTACGCATTTGGGACGAACAGCAACCTGACGAGATTCAAAAGCTGCTAACTCATCCAGAAATAACAACGGTTTGGTGTGGTTTGTGGGCCGGTGGAATTATCGGTCCATATTTCTTCAAAAATGATGCCGGCGAGAACGTAACCGTCAATGGCGACCATTAGCGCGCCATAATAACTGACTATTTCATGCCTTAAATTGAAGTTCGTGATCCCCGCGACATTTGGTTTCAACAAGACGGTGCCACTTCTCACACATCGCATCCATCAATGGATTGATTCAGAGAACACTTCGGTGAGCAGATAATTTAACGTTTTGGGCCGGTCGATTGGCTACTAAGATCGTGTGATATCACACCGTTAGACTTTTTCCTGTGGGATTGAGGATATGTAAAGTCTACAGTCTATGCGGACAATCTCGCTTCGATTTAGATCTTGGAGCAGAACAGCACGCGTGTCATTCGCCAGTTTAAATGCTCGAACGAGTCTCTGAAAATTGGAACCAATGGATGTACCATCTGAGACGTAGTCGCGGCCAACATTTGAAAGAGATAATCTTCAAAAAATAAATGCCAAAGGATCTGCTTTCGAATGATAATAAACATTTCCCATTAAATTTGAATTTTTGTGTGTTTTTTTTCTTTAAAAGACTAGGGCACCTCGAAATGGATCACTCATTATATTAAACATATGTCTCTGATATATAGAGATAACATTTTATTTTTTTCTACTTCCTCCTCATCGATTCTGGGCAGTCTCTACTGGATTAATCAAGAATTTTCGAGTAGTTCTTTGAACGTGTCGAGACTCAAGTGTTATTTGTTAACGCCAGACAGGTGGCAAATGAATTAACGATGTGTTAAATGTAAACAACTACATATACATACACATGTATACAAGTACATATAAATATAGTTATATGTATATGTAAACATTAATTTAAAGCATATAAATCACATGCCAGGTAATACTTATATGTATGTATATATATATATATATATATGTATTTGTATTGCTCTATTAAGTACGGCCTCACTATTAATTGTGAGTGAATAATTTAAGTGGATTACACGAAACTACACTTACGAACACTCATTTGCCTATAAACATGCATACACATGCACACATACACACACGGATAATGTTTATGAATTTGCTAGTGCTTTATTTGCACATAACTACATACATATATTATTAAGTGGCATGCATTTATTTATTCATTTCATTGAATTATTTGTATTTATGCGTATAATGCATTTAAGTACCCACTTAGTTAAGCATAGCTCTTTAAATGAACATAACCGAGACGAGGCTTAACTGGTGTAAGCAGCTGCGCATATGAAAACAACTAGGAAAATGCTAGTGGTGGTTTAACGAATTTGCGTTCTAATTTATTTTATAAAATTTTATTTGTTTCTATTTTATTCATTTTATTTCATTTCATTTCATTTCATTTTATTTTATTTTATTTTATTTTATTTTATTTTAATTTTTTTATTTTGCTTTATTTTATTTTATTTTATTTTATTTTATTTTTATTTTTTTTATTTTATTTTGTTTTGTTTTAATTTATTTTACCTTATTTTATTTTATTTTATTTTTTTATTTTATTTTATTTTATTATATTATTTTATTTTATTTTTATTTTTATTTTTATTTTTATTTTTATTTTTATTTTTATATTATTTTATTTTATTTTTATTTCTTTTTATTTTCATTTATTTTATATTAAGTTATTTTATTTTATTTTTTTATTTGACTTTATTTTTTTAATATATTTTTTCTTTTATTTTTTATATTTTTTTTATTTTTATTATTATTATTAGTTATTTATTTATTTTTAATTTTTTTATTTTATTATTTGACTTTATTTTATTTTATTTTATTTTATTTTATTTAATTTTTTTTAAATTATTTTATTTTATTTTATTTTATTTTGTTTCATATTATTTTATTTTATTTTATTTTATTTTATTTTATTTTATTTTTTTATTTGACTTTATTTTTTTAAATTTATTTTTTATTTTTTTTTTATTTCTTTTTTATTGTTTTTGTTATTGTGATTATTTTTTTTTTATTATTTGACTTTATTTTATTTTATTTATTTTTTTAATTTTATTTTATTTTTCTTCTCAATTATCCTAGTTTATTTAATTATATGCTACTTCATTGCTTAGTTTTTTTAGCTTTATCAGATCATATTTTTTTTTATAAAAAGTTGAAAAATTACAACAACAGTCTGAGTGGTAGAAGTTATAGATTTGTTTCCTTTTGCTGTGTTGATCTTCCGACAGGGTGGTAAGTAGATTTATAATGGAACGATGGATTTGTCGTAAACCACAACGCTTCATCATCAGAATTCTTTCCGCACACGCTTGTTCGAATTGGATCTGAACTTGGAATATCCACAGCACGAACCAATGGTTAAATCTTTTGGCTATGTGTGCGCCGGGTTAAATTTTTGTTGTTTTATTATTTCATTTGTTTTAAATTATTTCATTTCAGAGTTTATCATTGTATTTCATCTTTCATATACATGAAATGGTACATGGCCAATGCAAAGTCCTCGGCCTACCATAGAAGAACACATTTTTTTTAACAAAATTGATTTTTTTAATTTAACATATTTCTCTTCAAAGGTGATACACTGATACTCTTTGATACCATTTTTGTAACAAAATTTGTCCTTTGCTTCAAAAGAGACCTCACTTTCGGCAATAACCTTTCATTCGATGAAAATTTTTTCCCAGCGAGCATTCTTTTGAGATCGGAGCACAGGAAATAGTCGCTGGAGGCCAGTTCTAGAGAATACGGTGGATGCGGAAGCAATTCGAACCCAAATTCATGGGGTTTTCCATCGATTTCACTGACTTGTACCACGGTGCATTGTCTTTGTGAAACAGCACTTTCGTTTTCCTCAAATGCAGCCGTTTTACGGCGATTTAGTTCTTCAAACAGCTCAATAACGCTATGTAGTATTCGCTGTTGAGGACTGTTGCGTTTTTCCACGCTTTGGAGCGGTTCCATCGTTTGCAGTCTGCTTGGATGGCAGTCAATTGGACCTCGGAGTGAAATTATGGAGCCATGTTTCGTCCATTGTCACATATCGACACAAAAATTCTGGTTTATTACGTTTGAACATCGCTAATCACTGATTTGCATCATCAATTCGTCGTTGTTTTTGGTCAAATGTGAGTTCGCACTTATCAAAGAGTTTTCTCATACCCAAATATTCGTGAATGATATGATGATATCTTTAAAGTGCCTACTATTTTACTCAATTTCAATTTACGGTCATTCAAAATCGTTTTGTGGATTTTTTTTCATGTCTTCTTCACTAACAACCTCTTTCGGGTGTTCTCTGCGTTCGCCGTCTTCGGTGCTCGTTTCAACACGTCTAAACTGGGGTAACTGTCCAGTATAGCTACTTCTGTTAAAATAGCAATAAATATTAAATGCGTTCAAATGCTTTGTAAGGCGGAGGCGGTGTTGGTTCGGTCCAGGGTTATTTATTTAAAGCGCCGCGTTTTTTTTTTAATTATTTTTACAATAAAAAAAGTTACTGCACTCAAAATGCTATAATTCGCAAACTAATTATCCGACAGTTGTCAAATTTATAGGCGCGTCTTTTGAAGGTTAGTGTTAACTTAGAATCATACAAAGACTTATAGTAGACCCATCTATGTGAGCGTCCGGGGACTTTTCACAATTGACCTGCTAACTTTGGTCCAAAGTGTGTAAGTTACCAGAAGTTGAAGAGATAGTCCCATCGAATACCGATCGTACCAGAATCAAGAGCTGAATTGATTTAGCTTTGTTCGTCTCTCTGTCTGTCCGTCTTTTTGTTCGAACGCAAGCTATTCCCTTAATTTTTGAGATATTTCAACCAATATTAATAGGACTATGCACCTATACGTTTAAACAATCATTTGTCGGAACAGGCCAGATCGGACCCCATTGGTATATATACGACCGATTTTCCAGATTAAAAACTTTGGTTCATTAATCTGTATTATGAATGGTGCTGAGAACCATCGAAATCGGAATACTATATCATATAAGCCCCTATAGAACCGAGTTGTTCAGATACTCCGATTTGATCCGATGTTAGGGTTTGGTCAAAAGTCAGTCAAACGAGTATCTAACAGCATGGAATTTGATATCATACACACATGTTAAGAGTTGCATTGGAATAGGAATACTAAATATATCATATAAGACCCCATACAACCCTTTTGTTCAGGTATGAAGTTTTGAATCAAGAAATCCGTTTAAAAGGCATCTGGGAGCGTGAGATTCGGTATTCTTCCACTTTATATTGACACTGAAAATCACCGAAATCGAATTTTGCATTTTGCAATGAATTTCATCTGTCCATGAAAGGTATAAAGACTTCAACATGTTCAGCTGTTCTTTCTTGTTGTTGAATTATTTTTTGTATTTTTGTATGCTATTTTATATTTTATATTATTTTACTCATTTTTTACCAAAATGAAATAACACATTTTGGTTTATTTTTTATTAAATGAAGTTATTTTTTTAATTTTTTCTTTATTTTAATTAATTTAATTTAGTTTGATTTGTTTTTTAAAGTTAATTTAATTTAATATTATATTATCTAGTTATTTTTTTATTATTTTTTTTAATTTAGCTAATTAATTTTATTTTATTTTATTTTATTTTATTTTATAATAGTTAGTTTTAAATTTATTTTTATTTTAGATTACTAGAGTAAAAATAGAATTTTATTTTATTATTATTTTTATTTATTTTATTTTTTATTTTTATTCAAATCAATTGATATAATTTATTTTTATTTTTATTTTTTTCATATAATTTTTTTTTTTAATATTAATTTTATGCCATATTTTATTCCATGCTTATTTTTATTTCTAATTTTTTTCGCTCTCACCCATGTGAGTTTAGAACCCTAAAATATCGATTTAAACTGCGCCGGTATTTCAGACACTCCGATTGTAAAATTTAATTGTATATGCTTTCAGGAAATATTTTCAAGAATTATTTTTTTAATTTTTAATGCATATTTACCTTAAAAAACATTTTCTCGCGTAAGAAAAGTAGAAAAAAATCCACAAGCTTTATCCCACCTATTTTTATATATGAAGCCAACTGCTGCCACATCCACATTGCTTATAAATAAATAATTATATGTACTAAGGAGGAACAGCAAAATATTAAATTTATATATATTTGCCATTCAATAGCTTATTCGTCGATAGAAAAAACGTCTAACGGCAGAAGAAAGATAAAAATAAAACGGGGAAAAAAGAGTAACAACTAATTTGCCCCAAAATATGGCAGCAATTGAATAAGATTGGCATTTTACCTAGGTAATTTGAAATTGATATTAGCCCCAAGCAAAGTATACATCCATAGATACATAGTACATATTTACGCATGTAAATAGATGGATTTCGCTAAGAGGGTGCTCTTATGTGTAAATTTTTAAATTTTCGTTCCTTCCATTTTTCCTGCTTGTTATTGTTGCTGATGCTGTTGCTGTTGCTATTTTCGTTATGCCTACATAAAGCTGTAGGCTTAAGCTCAACAGCTTGCCTTCGGCTTGAGTGCTTACAACACCCCAGAGCTATTACCGTCGTAAGTATGTGCAGTTGTATGTATGTATATAGAATCTGCTACTACACATGCGATAATTTACGCGTTGCACACACATTTACGAGTATGCTAAGTATGTATATGGATACTCATATAGATATATATGTGTGTACATATATACTGAGATCATTAAATATTTATTTAATTTTAACAGCCTTGGCAAAAAGTAGCGGGGGTAACAGCTCTCTAGCTGTGCTATATCCCCCAATTGCATGCATTCTCACATACCTGCGCGTATATACTTACTCGTTCGTACGTACATACATATGTACTTGTGTTTGTTTACTGCTTATGTGCGTAGTATGTTCATCTCACCTGTCGAAATGAAAAATAATGATGGGCTGTTGTTGAACGAGACCTTATAAAATAGCTGTAAACTTATACTGCCAAGCTGCCACTCATCTTGTCGCAAATATGTAAGGAGATGTTGGAGCGTTTAAAAGATTCGGTGGCTTTAAGAAAGCTTGAATTGCTTAATTTAACAAAAATTCATGGTATTTATTAGATTTGCTGGGTTTAGAGTAGTTTTCAGGTTTTTTTCATATATTAATTATTTTTTTGGAATACTTTGGTTAGGTATTCTTGGAAATTTATTTTTCTAAGAGATCTGCAATTAAATTGAAGCTCTTGGGTTTTTTTTTTAAAGCATTCACTTTATTGGGGAACAAATTTTTGGTAAAAAATTGCTAAAAAATTCAAATTCCTTAAACAATTATTATTTACGGCCCTTAATTTTATTTTTTTATTTTTATTATTTATGCATAATATATAAATATTTAAAAGTATTTTTAATCACCTTCTGTACTCAGAATAAAATTTCTCTTGTAATTTCTTGCGCAGAACTACTTTTTTTTAGCAAAATAACTGCAAAAAGGACATTTACTAATTCTCCAGAGCGACCTTAAATTATTACTTTTTTCATTTCTGATAATGCAAAGCTATCCATTTTGCGGCTTCAAAAATAAACGTAAATAAAATGATTTTAAAATATTTTTTTGTTGCATGTGAAAGTTTCAAGCTTGGCATTATCTCAGCCATAATTTGACGAATGTAGGTTTCAAGAGTTTGAGGTTTATCCGTAAAAACACGGCCTTTCACGTCGTTCCACAAAAAACAGTCCAGCGCTGTCAAATCGCACGATCTTGGTGACAAATTGAGAGAGCCAAGAGGAGAGATCACGTGGCCGAGAAATTTCTCTCGCAATAAAGCCATATTCGCTCGTGTTGTATGGCAGGTGGCACCAGCTTGTTGGAACCACTTATTGTCCAAGTCGGTTATCATGCGACCATAATGCTCCACTGTGACAGTGACATTCTCGAGGTTATCGTTTTCAACGAAGTAAGGTCCAATCACAACTCTAGACCAAAGAGCGCACTTGAGAGTGGGTTTTTTTGAGTGTGTTAGACTCTCTTCAATCATTTGAGGATTCTCGGAGCTTTAAACTCGGCAATTTTGCTTGCTTCGTATCCACCGAGTGAGAAATGTGCTTCTTCGCTGAAGAAAATTTCATTGGAATAATCGTGGTCCACTGCTTGTTGCTCAAGCACCCAATCAACGTAACTACGGCATTGTGAATGGTCAGCTGTTCTTCAGTTGTTTTGTGAGTTGGACTTTATAGGGAAGTAGCTGCTATTCCAAGTGCAAAATACGCCATAATGTGCCGAAAGGAAGTCCCAGCACTTGAGAACATCTAGAAATAGAAACATTCGTTTTTTCGGCTATACTCTCACTTACAGTAGCGAGGTAGAACGAGCAAAACAATGATTCAGGCCTAACAATATCTGTTACAGGTCCAGTATCTTCAAACTTCTTTAAAATTTTACCAATTGCTTGAGTAGTTGGACGATTTTACGTTTCAAAATCTACTCTTAAAGCACGAAACGTCGCCACGTTTGATTCACCATTTTTATAGTAGGTTTCAAATAATTTCAGCAACGCCTTTTGCGATTGCTAAGCGTTCCATTTTTATAAATGCTAGACTTTTAGCTAAAACAAAACATGTTTGGATTGACAGTTGAGCTTGACAGATGTCAAAATACAGCCCTACACTTTCGAAACCACTAAATGGAGAACTCTTTATTAAAGTTGAAGCTTTATTTTCAGAATTTTAGTTAGCAGAAAGCTTAATTTTTTCAATAAAATCTTATTTAGTTGCTACTGAGGAGAGACTGCTGCTAAATTGCGTTTAGCAATTAGATCAACTCTTAAGTTATATAAAAAAATGAAAACTGAGATTTGAGAGAGCTTGCAGAAAACTTCTCAGTATTTGCTTAGAAATGTTTCCAAAGCTTAGATAAAATATTCCTTGTTCTGTCTCTCTAATGCATTTTTTTTATCTATCAGTAGTCCATTATTTAAAAAATCGACCACGAATCTCTCTCTCTCTCTCTCTCTCTCTCTCTCTCTCTCTCGCTGTCTTTCTCTCTCTCTCTCTCTCTCTATCTAGTACAGTAAACGCTCAGCTAGGTATGCACCCAAATTTTTTTGGTAGCTGCCTGTCTGTTGCGACATCATATGCTATATAAAATTTTTACTTGGGTACCTCTTTTTTAAATTTTCCTACTGGGTATTTCTTTACAAATGCGTAATACGCATAATATATATGTTATCTCTAATAAGATTTTATACATCACGTAATTTGTGTTAAACATGAAAAATAACTTACGAAACTTTTACATATCATTAATGCGTTGTTATGTAGAGAATTGTTCTCTTATCAAACATGAAAAATAATTAATGAATCAGAAAATAATTAGAAATATGTAATGCCATGGTAATGAAGTCACATTTCTTCTTGGAACACTAGTGAGCAGAAGTAGCCTTGTGGGCATACAATTACTTATAAAGAAATATGTGATATAATATTTTCTGCATAAATGATTTAACTCAAAAATATTGAAAGTCATTTATTGTGCAAAAAATGACTCTCAATAGAGGAACATAAAAATCGCACTTCACATCATTTAATTCAAAGTATTTTGTTCATAAAATGACATAAAAAATTTAAAATCAAATTCAAATAAGATAAAATAAATAAAATAAAATAGAATAGAATAAAATAAAACAAAATTGAATAAAAGAAGAAATAAAATAATACAAAAAATAAAATAAAATCAGGGTTATATCTTCCGTTTCTTTGGTTTAGGCGCTGCTTAAGCGATGATAGACGAATCAACAATAGCGCGCCACTCGTTTCTTCTTTTTGCTGGTTGGCGCCAGTTAGAAAAACCAAGTGATACCAGGTCGCTCTCCACCTGATCCTTTCAACAGAGTTATTTCTCTTTCTCTGTTTCCACCAGTGGATACTCCTTTGCATGCTTTCAAATTCTGAGTGATTTCATTCATTTGGATGATATGACCAAGCCAAGACGAAATTTTTTACGCCGAAGTTATTTCTGTCAACAGTGACGTGGGAGCCAAGTCGCAAATGCGATGACTGTTTATTTGATGACAGCAGATATTTCGTCTTGCCCTTGTTTACTACCAGACCAATTTACTTCGCTTCTTTTTATAACCTGGAGAAAGCAGAACTTATCGTACTGCCTATTTGGTCAATAGTGGATTTATCTGGTCTGCACTGATAAGTTCAAATTATTTTGTTAGCTTTGTGGACAAGTGTCCTCTCCTTACATTTAGTATGCTATGGACATCTTCCACCAGATTTCCTCCTCTGTGTCTACATGAATATGCTCCGGTTTTAAATCCTTCTGTAAGTCGCCGCATCTTTTCGTAGAATTTTCGAGCTCTTGTCGATCAGCTTCTCAAGCTCTCCATACTCACCCATTTCGGTCTATATTGTTTTTGTCTACACATGCGCTTCGTTTTGCTCTTAAACTCTCGGTATTTATTCCACCACGCACGTGTTGGGGTCGACAGCAACGTTGCGAGGTAGGCAGTACGTTTTCTCTTCACTGCAGTTCGACACACCCCATCATAGCTCTTTTCTGTTGAAGCAGAGGTACGAAAGGAGTTTGAAATTTCATTCCACAGCAACCTTATATCGATTTTCTGATGAGTGCTCTCGGTGTAGGTGTATGAGTAGGTGTGCAAGTCGAGAAGAAAACCTGCTGGCTGTCAGGTTTTCGACGTCGAACCTTCCTTGTGTTTTTCGACGGGTGTTCTTTACTGCACAGAGGTGGGCGCGTATCTTTGCGGCTACAAGATGATGGTCAGAGAGTCGATATTTGGGCCTGAGAACGTCTGCACATACAATACTGGATACATGTTTTCCGTCTACCACAACACGATTTGGTCGCGTATTTTTCGAGCCGACAACAGCCATGTAGCTTGATGAATTTTCGTGTGCTGAAATTTTGTACAGCAGACAACCATGATTCGGGCGAACTCAATCAGCAATTTCGTTGTCAAGGCTGAATTGTCCGATTGTTGCGCTAAAGATTCCTTCTTTGTCCATCTTGGCGGTGAAATCACCAAGCACAATTTTGACATCGTGGGGGGCGGGGACAGCGCTCATAAGTGCGCTCTAGGCTCTAATAGAAATCATCTTTGGTCACGACGTCCTTCTCTTCAGTCGAGGGCGTGGGCGCAAATCGGCGATATGTTGAAAAACCTCGGTATCATGCGGATTGTGGCTAGACGTTCATCCGCCATTATTACCGTTATATGTGTTTTGAACAAGCAGCACAAAATATTTTTGAAGCTAAATAATTAAATATTTACGGTAGTTGAAATTTACTTTAAAGCTTTTTTGGTTGCATTTCATCCTAAACTAATATGGCTATTTTCAAATTCAATGGTATTATTATTGTACCGTAATATATGAGCATATGTATATGTATTGTGTAAATAACCTCTGAAAACAAATATTAATTTAACAATTTCATTATAATACGAGTATATGAATTCTGCTTATGAATAAAATATAACAAATTTTGACTGAATGTATCTTTGCTATGTACAAACTTATTAAAACGAAATCAAAAATTTCAAACAAAAAATTATCAATTAAATAAAAAACTAGATTTAATTAAATTAATTTTGCGTTTATAACGGCTTGAAATATTGGTAAAATAAATCCACATAAAATTACACAGAAAAAATAAATTGAAATAAAACCAATTGAAGTAAATTAATATAAATTAAAATGAAAGAAAAAAAATAAAAATAATAAAAAAATAATAAAAAATAAAATAAAATAAAAAAAGCAAATTAAAATAAAATAAAACAAAATAAAATAAAATAAAATGATGTAAAATTAAAAAAATAAAATAAAATAAAATAAAACCAATTAAAATAAAAAAATATAAATAAATATAAAATTAAACAAAATAAAATACAACAAAACAAAATAAAATAAAATAAAATGATGTAAAATTAAAAAAATAAAATAAAATAAAATAAAACCAATTAAAATAAATTAATAAAAATTAAAATAAAATAAAATACAAATTGAATAAAATAAACAAAGCAAAATAAAAATAAATAAATTCAAAAAAAAAATTGAATAAAATTGAATTAAAAAAATTTTTTTAAAAAAGAAATATATATTAAAAAAAAAAATTAATTTAATTAAACTAAATATGCAATTTGTATCATAGCCTGCAAAATTTTTGGTAAATGTATTTAAATTTTCAGAGGCGATTTTAAAAGCTTTTGCTGCAGAAGAAAAATTTTATATTCACATTTGTTTGAGTATTTTATGTAAAAATAGAAATTTCGATTTTTTGTTATTTATTTTGGTAGATACTTATTTTTTAGAAAAATAAAAACTTATGTGTTCAAAATCATCAATGTGCTGTTATTATACCCACTGTATATCAATATGTTGTATATATTAGTTATTATATTAGTTATGTATTAGTATGGTAGATAAAAATGTTTAGTTCAGTACTCATTTATTTAATTTACTAAATCTTTTGTATTTATTTCTGTATACTTTTGTATGTATGATGAAATATGTGTATGTATTTTATAATTACATAAGTAATATTTTTATTATTTTAATATATATGTACCTACATACATATATAAGCTTCGTTATGTTTCAAGTGCTTCTTCTTCAAGCACCAAATTTAATTATTATTTGTGAATTTCTGTTTATTTAAGCAAAAAACACATTTCAATTGCGCACGTTGTTGTTATTGACATGTTTTTAGATATTGCAACAAAATTTATTTGAAGCAAAATAGTTAGTAAATACAATTCGTTTCCAATTTGAGTGTAATTAGTGCACACAAAAATAAACAAAAATATATATAAAGTAATAGAAAACAATTAAAAATTGATTTAAAAAAAATTGAAACAAAAAATAATAATTAGCCAACACAGGAAAAAAAATATTATAGAATTTTTTTTAAATATTTGAACGTTAAAAAATTAAATAAAAAAATTATAAAAAAAAAATAAGTATTTATTAGCAAACACAAGAACAAAAAAACAAACCGAAAAAAAAGAAATTATAAGAAAAATGAATTTTAAATTTTGAAAAAAAAATTTTTTTGTAAAAAAAAGGAAATAAACATTTTTTTAAATAAAACTATGTTTGAAAAATAATAATTATATACACAAAAATAAAGAACCTCAATAAATTAATAGAAAAAATATAATAAATTAAAAAATTTCAAGAATAAAAACAACAAACAACCAAAATAAAAATTAATAGACTTTTTTTTTAAATTTAAAAAAAAAATTTAAATAAAATAAATTGTTAAACAATTTTTTTAGTAAAAATTAGCGCACACAAAAACAAAAAAAAGAATTAATATATAGATAGAAGAAATAAAATTTTAAATTTTTGATAAAAAAAAGTTAAATAAAAGAAAAATTAAAATTTTTTTATTAGCACACACAAGAAAAAAAAATAAATTACTAGAAAAAAATGTAAATTTTTGAACAAAACAAATTTTTAATATAAAAAAAATTATTAGCACACACAAGAGCAAAAAAAAAAATTAATAAAAATTAAAAAATAAACAAATAAAAATATAATAATTAGAAAAAACTTAAAGAATAAAAAATTTTTGAAAAGTATTAAAAAAAAATTTAGAATTTGCGAAAGTGCGTTTCATATTAGCAAATTTATTTTAGTATAATATCTTTGTGAGAATGCTTGCGAGTGCCATAACTTCCGAAATCATTACTAGTTACATATTTCGCATACCCGTCAACACCATCAATGTAACCACCAATGCCAAAACCAGAGTAATTGTTACCCACTCCCCAGAGAAAAAAATGAATCCACCGCTAACACCGCACAACGTTTAAGTGCTGAAACCCATATACCCCAGTTGTTGTTGTTGTTGTTGTTCATTTATTTGTTAAATGCAAGCCATATGCATTTATGTATGTATGTATGTATGTATATTAAAGCCACCAACAAACAGTCAATCCAAACAAGTCAGTGTCTGATTGCATCTTTATGTATGTATGATATGTATGTATTAACATACATAGTTAAATGAATTAAATATATAAGAGGATTTAGTGATTTAGTGATGATGCCAATTAGAGACCTTTGGGGCTGCTATGCTCGTAGACATGCTTGTTGTACCACCTGCACCTGGCGTCCTTTAGTTTGGGGTTTTTGTTTTTTTGCTGTTACGAATATTTGTTATTTTGTTTTGTAATAGAAACTTATACATGTAGTATATCCTTGCATATATACATCCTCGTACTTACAAGTCTGAATTATTGAATAACAGTTTCTACAATGCCGCATTTCCTTTTCCCTCTCTTCTTTTTTCTCTTCCCTTCTCTTTGCCACACACACACACATTCTACCATCAACCACCAAATTACCTGCCTTCACATGACCGACCGAATTAAATCCTCATCTACTCGTATTGCCAACGCTAATGCTCTTCCGTATTCGCAATCCGTTCGTATTTTGTATTTGCATCCCCACAATTGTTCGTCCCACCACCACTCGACCGCCCTATATTGCTTGTAACCTTCGCCACTTGTTCTTCTTCTTCTTCTTGTTTCTTGTTCTTGTTCTTCTTCGTCCGCACTGCACCACAAAATCATTGAACGCTTCCTAAAACTATTCGTAAATATTTTAATATGCAACAATCATCATCATTGCAATTACAACAACAATAACTATACTACTATATACATACGTACATACAAATATGTATATGTATACGAACAATAATAGACTTACCACCAACTTCACCAATTTCCGGTTATTTTCATAGTCACAATGATGAGCAACGGATCTTAGATGTGGACGAGCAGCCGGAAGGAAGTGGTCAAGGAACGACGTGGATCAAAAGGCCACGTTATAAGCCAGATAACAAGTTGAAAAATGCATATAAAACAACGGAAACAACAACAAGTATAGTACGAGAAACGGATACGGCTAATCGTGAGGTAACAGGAAGTGAAAAAAGCTCAACCAAAGCTCGAAAAATTAAAAGTAAAACTAAAAAGGTCATATTCAAAGCAAAAACCGCTTCATTCAGACGCTTGAAAATGAGCAATAACAACGGTGGTGGTAGCGGTGTTAGTGCTAGTGGCGCTGGTGGTGATGGCAAGAGTGCTGCTGCTGGTGGTCCGCCGGGCGTTAGTAACATTAGTGGTGCCTCCGCCACTTCTACGAATTTAACTACACGCAATTATTTCTCACTCACACGACAGCCGTCGCAAAAACCACGAGCCAGCTATCCAGAAATAATACAGCCACGTCTCTCGCTGAACGGCACTTTGCGGCATTTAGTGCCCTCGCCACGTCCACTCTACCGGGATCACAGTTCGCGCTCCATACAACCACTCACAGCTAATGAGCAGCAAATGGCCGAATTGGATGGCAGTTTCTATGGCAATACATTGGGTTGTTTCATCACTGGTAGCAGTAAAGGTGGTGGTGGTGGTGGTGGTGCTGGTGGTGCTGGTGGTGTTGGTGGTAGCAATCGCGCTGGTTACGGTGGCACTGCTACAGGTGTTGGTGGCGGTGAAAGTAATACGGCATTTCATACAACAGAGTTATCGATTACACCGACACTAGCTTGTGATGAGCAATATATCGATTTGGGTAGCTTAAGGCGCTTTTCGATTGATCGACAGAGTTTTCTCGGTAAGCGTAGGAATAGTTATAAGATTTGGTGGTTTTAAAAGCAGATTCATTCATTTATCATGCTTAAGAATATTCGAAAATTAGAAAAAAATTGATATTTCATTGACTAATTGAACAACAGCAACAATAGTCTTACAGCAAGCCTTAAAAGAGAATTAAGCCTTAAGAGAGAAATTAATTATTGCAAAAAAAAAAAAAAAAAAATACAAAAAAATAAAAATGTGCACAAAAAAAAAATTATTGAAAAACAACTTTTGCAAAAAAAAAAAACTAAATTAAAGTTTTACTATATCTCAAATTATTATTTTCAACTTTATTAAATTTTATAGTTTTTCATTTTTTGTTGTTGTATTTTATTTTATTTCACCTATTTTTTATTCTTTAATTGAAATTTTTTTTATTTTTAGTTTTTTTAATTTCATTTTATTTTATTTTAATTTAATTTATTTTCTTTAAATAATTTAATTTTATTTAACTTTATTATAATTTATTTTATTTAAATTTTGTTATTTTCTTGAATTTTATTTTATTTTATTTTATTTTATTTTATTTTATTATTTTTAATTTTAATTTTACCCTTTTTTTATTTTATTTTATTTTAAATTATTTTATTTCATTTAATTTACTTTTTTATATTTTATTTTATCTTATTTTTTATTTCACTTTATTTGATTTTATTTTATTTTATTTCAATTTATTTGATTTTAGTTAATTTAAATTTTGTTTTTTCTTGAGTTTTATTTCATTGAATTTTATTTCATTTTATTTTATTTTATTTTAATTTTTATTTTATTTTATTTTGTTTCACTTTAATTTATTTTTATTTATTTATTTTTGTTATTTTATTGAGTTAATTTTATTTTATTATTTTATTTAAATCAATTTAATTTTATATTATATTATTTTATTTTATTTTATTTTATTGTTATTGTTATTTTATTTAATTTTTTTTTGTTTTATTTTATTTCACTTTATTTGATTTTAATTAATTTAAATTTTGTTTTTTTCTTGAGTTTAATTTAATTGAATTATATTTGTCTTAATATATTTCAGTTGTTCTTTTCTTTTGATTTATTTTAATTTTTCTTTAATTTTTTTATATATATTTTATTTTATTTAATTTTGTTTTTATTTTTATTTATTTTTTTTCGTTATTACTTTTTTAATTTTGTTTTGTTTTATTTCTCTTCATTTTCTTTTATTTTATTTTATTTTATTCTATTTAATTTTATTTTATATTATTTTATTTTATTTTATTTTAATTTATATTATTTTTTCCATTTTATTTTATTTTAATTTATATTAATTTAATTAATTTATATATTTTTAAATTTATTTAATTTAATTTTATTTTGTTTTAATTTAATTTACTTATTGCATTTTTATGTTATATTTATTGCTTTAAATGTTTTTTTTCTTCTGCTTTTTTTACCATAATACCGTGGTGAGTGTTGCCAGATGGTTTCAAGTAGCCTACGTTTTATATAAATTAGTAATATTCTTCAGATTTTTCAGTTGTATTTAATCTCTACTTTTATTTCTCTCTACTTTTAGATCTCGGATCAAAATTTAGCATGCCACAGCCGAAATTTGGTCAGAGCGTGTCACAGCAAGGTTTCTTCACATCACACGACAGCCTCGCCACACCATGCGCATCACGTGCCTCGAATCCACATGTGGCCACTGTAAGCACTGCCTCCGAAATGGATTTACTGCACAGCAGCAACAAACAACGTCGCAAATCACGCGGCCGCCTGAAAACAATGTCCGGCGAACAACCGTTACTCGATTCATGGCAACGTTCGGGAACGACGCGCGGTTCACAAGACAACACATTAGCCGGCGGTTTGGCGGGGAGTAATCAATTTAGTGGGAATTTTTGCAACGGCACTGATAGGTGAGAGATTTTAAAAAAAATTAATTTTTTTTTATTAGAGCTAATCTAAGATTATAGACTTGGGTAAAGCCACAGAGTGTGTTTTTGTATTTTTGAATAAGATTTTTACTATATTTTAGTTTTCGAAATCTTATCTTTTTATTTTAATATTCCCCACAGATATCCCCGCTCACGTTCCGGTACCTCAACGACCACTGCCCCGCCGCATAGCGGCCTCTCACACTCGCATCATTCATCGCATCCACTACACCATTCGGCGTCGATGTCGCATGCGCACCATCCATCGTCACATCAATCGCATTTATCATCGACACAACAACAACAGTCCGCATCCGCGTCACATCATCAACCACATCGAACCGCCTCGCAACGATTTCGTGCCGCCACTGCCTCGCGTAAATTCCACTTTGTGTTCGATCCAGCGGGGCGTCTCTGCTACTACTGGTCAATGGTTGTATCGCTGGCGTTTCTATATAATTTCTGGGTGATAATCTATCGTTTCGCCTTTCAAGAGATCAATCGTCGAACGATTGCCATTTGGTTTTGTCTCGATTATTTCTCCGATTTTTTATATCTCATCGATATATTCTTTCATTTTCGTACCGGTTATCTTGAGGATGGTGTATTACAAACGGATGCGACTAAATTGCGACAGCATTATATGAATTCGACAACATTCTACATTGACTGCCTATGTTTGCTGCCATTGGATTTTTTATATCTATCAATCGGATTCAATTCGATCTTGCGTTCATTTCGTTTGGTGAAAATCTATAGATTTTGGGCATTTATGGATCGTACCGAACGACATACAAACTATCCGAACTTATTTCGTTCGACAGCGTTGATACACTATCTACTTGTGATATTCCATTGGAACGGATGTCTGTATCATATTATACATAAAAATAATGGATTCGGTTCGAGAAATTGGGTCTATCATGATTCCGAATCGGCCGATGTAGTTAAACAATATTTACAAAGTTATTATTGGTGTACGTTAGCTTTAACGACGATCGGGGATTTGCCAAAGCCCAGATCGAAAGGTGAATACGTCTTTGTGATATTACAATTGCTATTCGGACTGATGCTGTTCGCGACGGTATTGGGTCATGTGGCGAACATTGTGACGTCGGTGAGTGCGGCACGTAAGGAATTTCAAGGTGAGTCAATTTGAAACAATTTTATTTAACATATTTCCATATAACATTTGAAATAATATTTTAAATATTTTTTTAAATATGTTTATTTCAAAATTGTGGTTTATTAAAAGAACCACCTCTTGATGAAATAAATTTAGACAATTTTTAATAACTTTTGTAACCAAATATGTCATAAATAGTTTCGAAATATCAAACAAAGAGTGATCTCAAGTTTGAGCGTTCCCGAATGAGTCTATTTCTCGACGTTCTCAAAATTTTCTTCAGCAATCAGGCACATTTCTCACCCGGTGGATACGTGAAGAAGCAAAATTTTTGCATTTGAAGCTCCAAGAATCCTCAAATAATTTAAAGTAGATCCACATTTTATTGCCACTCTTGAGGTTTTATGTGGGTTAGTTGCATGGTTGTTTTTGAGATCCAATGGCACACTGCTTATCAGAGTATATAGTGATTGATTGGTTTGTAACCGCAGATTTGATCGGCGATTCTGGGATTGAAATAAGTTCTGCGAAGACGCAGCACTGCACTGGCAGTGTGAAATTCACATTAATTCAAATCATTGGTGAATGAATTCCATAGCCTATTCTGCCATCGAGTTTGGAAGCATCAATAAAGACGGAAAGGGCTCCCTGATCCAGAGCATTTATATATTCTCTTCACTCCTGTCCGGGGCTCTTGTGAAGAAGAGTTTTTGGAAACAGGAAATGGAAGTCTGACTCCTCCGGAAATTTGCTGGAAAGATCCAGGGCAAGAAAGTTGATGAGAGTTTCCATGGCTTTTGAAGGAGTCGACAGCAGGGCTTTCGTAAAGAGAAAATGTGTCGATCTCGCTCTCAACTCGGCCCAGTTTGCTCTTGTGGATGGTTTCTTTTCCGAGTACTGGCCATCAGAAGGTGACCCTATAAGATAAGTCCAACTTCTGCTGTTCAAATACGGTGAACAATAAACGGTTTTAGATCCTATCTTTTACCAATAACCGCTTTACAAGTGTAAAGTTGTCCAAAGTCATTTGACTCTGGTAGAGAGAGAGAGAGAGAGAGAGATTTCCATGCCTTTCAGATTGGGGTGGTGTTTTAGCTCACTGTATTTCTCTCATTAGGCTTTGGAAAAGTTAACTTTCAGCCCATTTTCCTAGTACCAGTTTCCTACAATATTATTGCCTTCTGAAGTTGATCATTTTATATTTGCAAATGTTTTCCCGTAGCTTTTAGGGCAATATCGTCCACGTATGCTAATACTTCACAATCTATGCCGTACAGTTGCCTAATGAGTGTCATCACAGCAGTAGAAATAAAACTTCTTCTTGAGGGGTGTTCTCTTGTAGTGTAACTGATAATACAGGAATCGCCAATCTCAGCCAGGATGGTCCTTTTCCTCATAACAGATTTCATTTGCTTTACGAGGGACTGTTCTGGATCCATTTCCTGAAGAGTGTATGGGATAATATTGTTAGAGGCCGCTTTGGTGTATCGTGAATTTTCATTTAGAGGAGATGGATTGCTTGCTAGAGAGGTTGATTTTTAGCAGGCTTTCGAGTATGTAGTTAGATATCGAGCAGCTTTTCAATGATTTTAAGCTATGTAGCGAGGTTAAACCGATGGGCCGAAAGTCCTCAGGATTTACATGATTGGCTCAACCATCTTGAAATTAAGAATATTTTAGTCTTGGTCCTGCGGCGACTGATTGCATGCAGGACATATATTGGACACTTCAGGGTCGAGTCTGGATAGATAGAAATTAAGTCGGCTACAATATCCAGACCCTAATTGTACCAGTTTTACTCGGATCTTTCGAGGCAGCTACAGCTCTACTTCTGTAATAGTTAGTGTTTGTATTCCGGGATCGCCGTTCACAGGAAGAGAGTGCACAAAGATGTAAAAGGACTCCGTTAATGGCCTTTAATGCCTGTAGGCTCGTCGCCCATTCAAGCGCTACTTATCTATATTGCTGTATGGAGGCGTGATAGTAGAGTACTCCCTTCCTGATGGGCTTGGGTAGAGGTTCGACTTCTAATAAGTGTTTTTTGGGTGATCCCTGCGAAACCATCCGAGAAGATATTGCTTACACAACATAAAATTATTCCCCTTAACTGTGAGCATAGATGTTTCAACCTGTAAGTGATGCGTTGGTGACATCAGGAAGCTTCCTGTCCTATTCCTAGGGCGTTGATCTGACAATGCTTGTAGCTTCTTCAACTGCGTCACGCTAGTTCCTGGCGTCCAAATCAGGCCGGCCAATTGCCTTGCATGTTGTGAACAACTTTGTCTTGACAAGTACTGCTGGCCAACGATTTGACAATTTTGTTGAGGCTCTGTACTTTAGTGGTAATTGCAGTCGTATGCGTTGTGAAGGAATGCGGGCTGTCGCAGGTGGTAGTTGTAAAGGTACTGCAGTGAAGAAGTGGGAAAGATCGTCGAGATAGTAGTTTAATTTCGAACAAAGGTCAGAAATATCCTGACCAAAAGCCAATATCGTACAATCATTGGCATATGAGATCAAGGACATACTCTCTGGTGGTAGAGGGAGCCCTGAAATGTAGAAATTAAACAGCAATGGGGAGAGTAGACCACAGTGGATCCCAATGTTTAATTTTACGAGGTTTGGACTATCGAAGTCGAAAGTCTATCGGTGATTGCCGACTACACAGGTAGTTCATAGTCCACCTCTTGAACCCCCCGGCCTTAATGCGGATATATCAATGTCCGTTATCAGCACTGTGTCATTCACCGTGTCGAAAACTTTCACCAAGGCCAGTGCTCCAAGGACAGTTCGCGCGCAGTGCTAATTTTGATTAAGGTCATAGACTATCTGGCGGCTAAGTGCGGTTGTGGTGCTGTGCACTTTGCGGAAGCCATTCTGATGCGTTGCTGCGCTCAGATGGTGTGTGAAAGATGGAAGAAGTATTGTCTCAATTGTCTTCGCTTCTAGGGAAAGAGGAGACATCGGTCGATAAGACTGTCAATTATTTGCAGCTTTTCCCAGCTATAGTAGCGGGACCACTCTACCCAGTTTTCACATGTGGGGTATTACTATAGTGGTCAAAGACAAATTGAGGGTTTGGATTTCTATTCTTAGGCATGCCTTCGTCCAAAAATATGCTGCCAGAAAGCTGATGCATGCACCTTGCCAGTGCCTCGAAGCCGTATTTAAAGTACCTTATGCCGTTTTTTTTGCTTTCATGGACCGTCTACACCATCACCAATGATAATGATTTCGGTTTCAACATCTTTGAAATTTTCATTTTCACCACAAGTAAGCAGGTTATAGAAGTGTTGCTTCCATAAGCTCGGTATAATCTAGGTAGAGGTTACCAGATCACCTTTCCTAACGTTCCTAAATGGAAAAGTTACGGTTTTGAAATCAATTGTAATTCAGCTCGTTTTTTCGTAGAATTTTCGAGAATCATTCCTTTCGGTCATCTCTTCAAGTTCTTCATAATCGCACATTTCGACCTCCGACCACGTTCTGCATCATTGCTTGTCCTTCTTGCTTCTACTTATAAATAAACACGCTAGATGCCGCTAAGTACGAGTATACGTCATTGAACATCTGATGACTTCAAAGGCATAGAGTAGAGGATCTACACTGAGATACGATGCCTACTGTACTCAGCCGACATTTCTTTAGAGCGCACTTAATCTGAGCTCTCTCACGGGATATTTGTTTTTATTCAAAAAAGTTTCCCTCTTAACGTTCCTTTTGTATGTTGAGGCGGATTTCTTCCGGAACAAAGGTACAACAAAGTGAGATTAGCTCCTTGGAAAGTATAAATAAATATAAATGAAACGAAATAAAGCCGAGTCAGAAATTATTTAACTAGATGATAAAACAGCTCGTCAAATATGCTGTTGGTGAGGATGAGGGTGGGGGGAGGAAATCAAAGCGAATGCCATCATAATCCATAAGTCAAAACATGGCAAAAGCATTAAGAGCAACATCAACTTTAACAATATAACTGATAACAATAACAACAATAACAATAGCCTATAATCGTGTAAGTTACACATTCATGTTGCGCGAAGAAAAAGCAGAAATCTCAGCGCAACGCTTAAGAGGCGTGATAAAGCGATACAAGCTCAGAGGGCTAAATGCTTGTAAATATTACGTGAATGAATAAATGAATGAATGAATGAATGAATGAATGAAGGGCATGAATGGCTTGTGCTTGAATAGTTTGCTACATAACGGCATGACTAAGCGTAAGCGCATGAGTAGGAATGTGTTCGTTTGCTTGCCTGCCTGCTGTGTGTAAGGCTAAAGCCCGAGCTCATTCAATGGCTTCCTTCGCTAAGCGAATGTGTATTGAAATCTTAATTCCACTTGACTTCATTGTCGCTTGATAATGCCAACGTACAAAGTGTAACTCAAAGGAGCAACTGGCACAAGACTCACCATGTACTGCATACATACATACATACATACATACGAGTATGAGCTGTAGTTGAGTATGAAGAGCAAGAAAGGGAGCAACTAAAGCATTGAAGTGCCGTTTAATGGTGAATGCGTAAGGGGAAGGGAGTAGTGCAGGGACAGTCATTACAAAGTTGATAGCAGCGAACAGGCAGGAATGTAGCAAAGGTGAGCGCTTAACGAAGGCAACACTCTCGCGCCTACATAGCCTACATAGTTAAGATTTAAGGAGAAACTATGGAATATCATCAAATATGAATATTTTCTTTATTATGACTCAAACTTATTATTATGAGAAACCTACTTTCACTCTCGCACTTCCACCCCTGGGGTGCGTTTGAGCATCTAAGTGAGTGAATGAATAGGAGTGACGCTGTTGAATAAGACAATTTTGAAGATGATGTTGATGAATTTCCATTTGAATGAACATGCAGATATCTTATTATCTTCTCTCTTCCTCTTCTTTTTCTTCTTCTTCTTCTTCTTCTTCTATTCAATATCCCGCTTTTTGTCTGAGTTGATTTTCATTACGCTCATTTTGAGTTAAGCGCGCAAAAAAGTGGGAAAAATTATGCTTTACCGGCTGAACTCTCCAAATATGATGACGAGCAGCTGATAACAGTCAGGTATCAGCTTATTTACAGAATTTTGTCCGATGAGTGGAAGCATGAAAGGTGAAAACTAAGTGTTCTCTGTCCAATTCACAATCTACGCCATTTACTGTGGTATAAACCTCCTCGGTATAGCATAAAATGTTTTGTCTAGTATTTTCTGTGAAATATTGAAGCCTACCGTCAACGAACTGATCCATCTTTTTGGCTCCTACTTCACTTAAGATAGTCGTAGCTTGAAGTCGTAGGCAGTTTCGTCTATATCTATATATCTATCTATCTATCTATCCATCTAAGAATCAGTATCAATACCAACAACAACAATGTCAGACTTCAAATCCAACTCAGAATCATTCTTCCTAACAGATGTTGCTAAAGACTGAGTAACTTCAAAGACTACGCTGCAAAATTCGCTTATGAATCCCGAAGAGTCGTTCTTAGTTGTTATCGAGTGAATTAAAAGACAGCGGCTTTTGCAGGCTATGTCATGTTGTGTTGATTGCAAAGATTTCAGTGCTTTGAAAGTATTCGGTGCAGTACCCACTAACTGAATCAGAGTAAGTGGAAGAACTCCACTTCTTTGGTAGGTTCAAGTGAAGAAAAACATATACGGGACTGAGTCCCTCTCCCACCCTCAATCTGACATCAAATTTGTGCTCCTCTATAAGGCCATTGTTATAAATGCTCCTGCCCCTATCCTTTTCCGCATTTGTTCCGTTCATCGCATCTCATGGACGACATTGATGTCAGCCTCTACATTTCGGAAGGCATCAACCAGCTGGGCAGCATGCACTCAAATCATAGTCCTTAGTATATTTGCTATGGACGGCCAGAAAATTTGCTTAATTTTCCATTGTGCTAGTTTTTTATGTGACGGATCCCAAGCTCAGCACACAATCTGACTACGCGAATCGGGAATTATTTAGGACACTTTTGTGTGCGAATCGCTTCAAACTCGAATCCCGCTCGCAGCCACACCTCCGGTTAACAGCTGCTGTGATTAGACTTTAGTTAGCCCTTAATTCGCCTCTGCGGGTGTCGAACAACGTTGAGTTCTCAGTTAATTTTTTTGGTACGGGAATAAAAAGAAGTCATTCAGTGCCAAGGCAGGACTACCCTGTGGATGACTCATCAAATTGACTTTTTGAGTGGTCAAAAATGCTGTTATTTCAGTCGATGTGTGAGAGCTTGCATTGGTTGATTTTCCTGACAATGGTTGAGTTTCCCGAAAATGTTCGCGCGAACCATTTGCTTGTAAGTGCTTCATGCGCGAGCAACTTTTGTTGTATTCTACACATTTTGAAACAACAATACAGTCGACTGCTGTTTACTTTCGGGCTTATACGCGTGAATTCACGATTCTTCATGATGTCATGTCGAAGCACGAAGCATTTTTTTTTTTAATTTCTCTCGACCAATCGACACGAGACTGGTTTTGAGCAATTGACAAATTGTGTGGGATCCAGCTTAAACAAATTTTTTACAATCAAATGTTCGTGAAACATTGAATATATGCTGGTCTTGGAGTAGTTTACTACCTCGATTTAATTTACCATACCATCAATAAACACTGGTCCTTGACGGAGCTTGACGGCCCATCCCCAGAAATTGAATTAAGTTCATCGATGCACTGTTGCTGAGTTAATGTACGTTGAAAGTTGTAAAAAATAATCGCATGATAATGCTCGTGATTTAATTCCATCTCTTGGCCGAGATGAATATTTTAAGTTACTGTAAAAAACAGAAATTCCGCTCGTATGTTAAAAAAATTCTGAGTATGTCTAACATAAAAGCGGCCCAACTTTAAAAGTTGTCAGTTGACAGATTGAAATACTAGAGTTACCAAGTACCGATAAATATTATGCGATACTAATGAAACTGAAGGAAATTGAAAGAGGTATTAAGAGAAAATAAATTGAGTCAGAATCCCAACATGCTTAAAATTCAAAAGACATCAATTTGGAAGGTTACTTCGCTATTTTTGAAGAATCTCTTCAACCGATATAGGCCATGCTACTATTATTGCATGGAATATATCCATAATTTGGATGAATAGCTTCACGAAATAATGAGGAAAAAAATATTTTTCTATGTGGATCTTAAATTTCGATATTCCAAATACCAACATTACCATTGACGTTGAGAAAAAAATGTTGATATTTTTCGAAAATGGTAATACGAGGTGTTTTCAAAGGAAAAGGTTAATTTAGAATTAATTTTTTTTAAGTACTTATTTTTTCATCAATATCTATTTTATCCCCTTCAAAGTAATCCCCCTCGGATATAATACACTTGTGCCAACGTTTTTTTCAATCCTCGAAGCACTGATGAAATGCGCTTTTCGATATGACCATCAGCTTTTTCTTCGATTCTGACTTGATCTCATCAGTTGTGGCAAAACGCTTTCCTTTCATTGGTGTCTTTATTTTAGTGGGAATAGAAGAAAGTCGCAGGGAGCCAAATCTGGTGAACACGGTGGTTGTGGCATGATTACGGTTTTATTTTTTGGCCAAAAAAAATGCCGAATAAGCATTGATGTGTGAGCTGATGCATTATCGTGATGCAGAATCCACGATTTGTTTTTCCACAACTCCAAACATTTGAGCCTTATTGCTTCACGAAAACGTTGCGTAACTTCCTTATTAACTGTGCGACCTTTTGGCAGAAACTCATGATGACACACCACACCATTGTAAGCAAAGAAAACGGTGAGCAAAACCTTCACCTTTGCCTTTGAATATACCTCATATTTAAATAGAGATCTTAAACTTGCAGTATTGGAATATTTGATTGTGCTAAGAATTGACGGTTCTCCGTTACCTTTCTGGGGCCGATTCATTATACATATCGTCATATGTTCGTTATGATTTTTTTTTTTGTAACGAACTCTATAAAATTTCGTACGTAAGAATATTGCGGGTATCTCGAGTGTTCCTTGAACACTCACAAAAAGTCTTCCACGCAGATAACTTATCAACACTCAAGAATTTTTTGACTTCAATGATAAATTATACGTTTAACCTTATTAACTACTTATAAATATTGTCAAACAACGAAAAACTATTAAAAACGATTATTTCCTTCACACACACACACACACACTCACACACATTCGCTGATTGGTTGAGCGTAAAATAAATCAAAATTAATGGGGGAAAAACTTTTCATTTAAGACAGTGCGTGAGGATTTATTGAATAGTTGTGTATGTACAAGTAGAAGAAATTGATATCTACATCAATATAAATATGAGTAGGAGTATGAGTAGATCATAAATATTAAGTAGTTTGTTGAAGCAACAGCGGCTGCAAGAGCCATGAATAAATCGATTGTTGATGAAGGAGAAAAGTTTTATGATGAAGTTTTGCCTTTTTTTTATTTAATTTTTTTTTTGCTGACACAGCAGCAACCGCAAATAAATTATAAAGTCAACACACTATAAATATTAATAATATTTACATATACATGCATACATACATACCTACGCACATAAATAACTATAAAGTGATATATGAGCCTCAAACGTAAGCACTGGCAATGCACGTAAGCACTGGCAAATGCGCCCCACCAACACAGACCGCTTTGTCACCGTAAAGGTGCTTTGTCACTTAAAGTATCATTAAGTCTAATCGGATGGTAATTTTGTCTCCGCATTTTTCGGTTAAGACCACACACAGCCGCCCACCTATACAGAGAAATGCCTTGAGTGTAGGCGTAAAGATGGGAGGAAGAATGAAATGTGTGTGCAGAGAGACAGAGAGAAACAGCTGACAGGAAGGTTTTTGTATGGCGGCGTATTTTCAACAGTAAATGTGAGTTGTTGTTGTTGCTCTTGTTGTTGTTGTTGTTGTTGTTGTTATGTTTCGGTAATGAGCAACTCAAAATTAATTCTAAATCACGTTTCAGCCATTAATTCGACAACAATTTACTCACACACCGACACAAACACACACACACACACATATGATATAAATGCATGTACAAACATAAATACTTACAGTTATAAACACATACACACAAAATACGTATGGTAGTGCCATAGGTTGATAGCGCACACCCACTGTTCGCCTCTAGATAAACTAAAATACCGTTATTTTTGCAAATTTCTCTTTTTGCTTATAAATTTTGCTGATTTTAGCAAAAAATTGTTTTAGTATCACTTTCGTAATTTTCTTTTATCCCATATTTGTTTGTTTGTTTTTGGCGCTTATGTGCTTAGCATGCAAAAATTGAGGTGTGAAAAATTTTTGGCAGTAAGAAGCATAATCAGTGGGGAAACATAATTAAATATCATCACAAAATTCATTTCTTTTCCTTCAACGTAGTTCCCTTCAAGAGTGATACACTGATTGTAGCGACCCCCGCCAACTTTCTGATACCATTTTTGCAGTACGATTTGAACTTTGTGCTTCAAAATAGGCCTCAGTTTCGGCGTTCACCTGTTCATTCGATGAAAATTTCTTAAACAGCGAGCATTCTTTTGAGATCCGGGAACAGTAAATAGTCGCTGGGGGCTTTATCTGGAGAATGCGTTGAATGCAGAAGCAATTCGAAGTCCAGTTCATGGATTTTTGCCATCGATTCCACTGGCTTGTGACACGGCGCATTGCCTTCTTGGTGAAACAGCACTTCCCACTTTTTTCAAATGCGGTTGCTTTTCAGCGATTTCGCCCTTCAAACGGTCCAATAACGCTATGTAGTAGTCGCTGTTGATGGTTCTTTCTTTATCAAAGTATTCAATGAAAATTGGAGCGGGTGCATCGTGTGCACTTCACTCCGATGAAGCGTACAGCTTGTGCAAGAACTCTTGAAAAGTTCCAAGAAGTTCCGACGTTTTCGAGCCAGATTTTGTTCAGCAATGAGGCCCACTTCTGGCTCAATGGGTATGTAAACAAGCAAAATTGCTGCTTTTGGGACGAAAAGCAACCTGAGGAGATTCACGAGCTGCCTTTTCATCCAGAAAAAACAGCGGTTTGGTGTGGTTTGTGGGCCGGTGGAATCATCGGTTCATATTTCTTCAAAAAGGATGCCGGTGAGAACGTAACCGTCAATGGCGCCATGATAACCAACTAGTTGATGCCTGAAATTGAAGCTCGTGATCTCTGCGACATTTGATTCCAACAAGACGGCGCCGCTTCCCACACATCGCATCAATCCGTGGATGTATTGAGAGAACACTTCAGTGAACAGATAACTTCACATTTTGGGTCACGCGTGTCATTCGCCAGTTACTAGTCGAAATGTTCGAACGAGTCATCGAAAATTGGACTCAACGGATGGACCATCTAAGACGTAGCCGCGGCCAACATTTGAAAGAGATAATCTTCAAAAAATAAATGCCAAAGGATCTGCTTTCGAATGATAATAAACGTTTCACATTAGTTTTGAATTTTCTGTGTTTTTTTTTTCTTCAAAAAGGTAGAGAACCTCGAAATGAATCACCCTTTATTTCCTTCAATTACGGTCATTCAAAATCAGTTTGTGGATTTTTTTGATGTTTTCGTCGGTAACAACCTCTTTTGGGCGTTCACTGCGTTCATCGTCTTCGGTGCTAATTTCATCACGTCTAAACTTACTATACCAATGAGGCCAATACCCGTATATCTACATATTATACTGGAATAAACCAAATTTAGACTTTTTTTGGTAAAATTCTTTCATTCATCTTTGAATGTGTAGCACATATGACGGCATCGCTGTGGGCTCTTCATTGATGGGGTTGGAAATAGTGGAGCTGTCAAGCACCAGGACAATCCAGTATGCTAGAGACTTATAGCTGCTTAATCTATGTGGCACATAATCTCTGTAATAAAAAATGGACAAATCAATTTTTTGCTCCGACCGGTAGTACTGAAGTTTACACAGACGGTTTATATGATGATGATGGTGGGAGATCTTTTCTCGCGTGACTCCTCATTGGAGCTCCTTTCATTCATGCTACCATAGCCTTACAGTCTGTCCCAGGCCGAAACGTCTACTTAAGAATAAACAATTTCACATTCAGTGCCAGTCAAACAACAATAAAAAAGGTCTGGGCTGGATAAAGACAAATTCTATAATTCTGCTGGACTGTCGTAGATCATCTGAAGATAACTGAATAGCACAGGCTATATCACGTTTGTGTATCAGAGCGGAACTGCAGGACAAATTAACTTGCTAGCTAAGGTAGAACTAACCAAATTCTTCTGTATAAATAATGCATTGCTATACATACTTCCAGCTGTAAGTTTCTAAAGTAAGGGATTTAATAAAAGTTATATGGAAGTCAATGTGCCGTTGTGCCAGAGCCTATTTGGACCAAGTCTGTCTCTCATTTCACTGCATAGTTTTTGTTGTTATTGGTAAGTTTGTTGTATGGAAATTTTTTCAAAACATTTCACTTTTTCATTTCTCTTTTTCAATTCTCATTTTCATTTTCTCCTTTTTTTTGCTCTCTGCCATATTAGCATAGTCAAACAGGCATAACAAATGTTTGTGACATTTTGATGAAAAACTGTCCAACACACAAGCACACATTCAGCACTAAGGGAAAATATATTTAAGTACATATGGATATGTGTGTGTACATGTACTCGTATGTACTCGTATGTGTGCAGTGACCAACAGCAACACATTTGATAGATTGAAAAATGACAGTTGAGCATTGCTTTGCATACATTTAGGCGCTCAAGCACAAAATTTTTTTAAGTGTATGCATACATTGATGTACATAATTGCACTTTACATATGTTACATATATTTGCTATTTTTTTTTTGTGTTTGTCACCGTCGGGAGAAGGTTGTTATAAAAATATAGCTTTTTTCTGGGGAGTGGACGAGGAAACGATTTTTATCACAAAAAGACTTTTTGGTTTTGTTCAATTTACTTGAAATTTTGTACATAAGTAGCATTTTGCCTAAAGCAAGAAGCGCAAGAAGCACACCACATTTTCTTGTGGGGTACGGGATGTCGCCCTGGAACTGATCCAGAGCAAATAACTTATGGTTCGATTTATTTGAAATTCCTTTCTTTTCAGGATGTGGACTAGATACCGACTTTTTTGAGAGAAAAATTTTTAGTGTGCAATTTTTGTTGAATTTTTATGCGAAGGTACGAGTGCGACTTTTTGAATAAATTTTTTTTTTGCAGCAAATAAGCACTTATGTATTTCTTAACATAGTCTCTTTTAAATTTTTTGATTCCTTCCAAATAATAGGTTTTTTTCTCAAGGCCCTCAAAATAGCCGTTTGTTTCTGTGATGACTTCTTCAATCGATCCGAATTTCTACCATTCCTTCAGGTTTGGAAATAAGAAATAGTCGCATGGAGCTAAATAAATCTCGAGAATATGCTGGAGGGATTGCATTTCGTATCTCAACTTATTTACCATGGTGAATACACACGTGTGCACTCGAGCATTGTTCTGACGCAACAGTGCTTTATTCGCCAAATGCGGTCGTTACTACTTCAGCACTCTTATCGAATCTGTACAAAAACTCTGAATAATATTCGCTCCGGTGATGGTTTTACCCTCTTTTCAAGGCAATCGATGTGATGAAGGACACCTCATACATCCTAGAAAAATTGTGGTCATAACTTTGTTGCCCCACAAATCCACTTTGCCCTTCATTTGGTTCACGTTCAGCCGTCTTAATGTTCCTTGGTCTTTGGTGTGGTATGGTGTATCCGTGTTTTTTTACGGTATCAAATCGGCGAAAAAATTCGTTTGGTTCGCGGCTGAACATCCTTTGAAGTAGCTACACGGTTGCGCATATGATCGTTTGTAAGCAATCAATCACAGTCCCATCAGGTTAACCAAGAATGGGTGGAATCTCAGCCATAACTTGAGGAATGTTGGTTCTCTGTTGGTTCTCTAGTACTCAGCAGTTAAGGGCTTATCCCCATAAGCACGTTTTTCGCGTATGTATTGTTCAAGTCGTGTTCTTTAATTGCAGGCCGAAAAAAAAAGTTGACCGTTTCTATTCGGCCTTATCTCGAACACGTCTCAGCAATCTAACATCTCACCGCTCACAGAATCTGTCCCTAATTTTACGGATACGAATGAGGTTATTACCCTATACCTACATGTTATACGTGAATAAGCCACTGTGGGCTCTTCATTTAAGTGGTTGGAAATAGTGGAGCTGTCAAGCACTAGGGCACTCCAGTATGCTAGAGATTTATAGCTGCTCCATCTTTATGGCTCATAATCTACGAAATGAAAAATGGACAAATCAATTTTTTGCTCCGACCGGTAGTACTGAAGTTTACACAGACGGTTTATATGATGATGATGGTGGGAGATCTTTTCTCGCGTGACGCTCCGAATTGACAGTAACAGTCTCGCCGTTATCGTTTTCGAGGGAGTAAAGTCCATTTACAATTTCGGTCCAAAGAGCGCGCCAGACGCTAAGTTCTTTTGGTTGGTCAATGGCTTCTCTTCAATTACTTGACGACATCGGGAGCCCCAATAATTTAGCATATTTACGTATCTCCTCTTAAAGCACGAAACATGGCTATGTTTGAAACATCATTTTTGTAGTCGATTTCAATAATTTTGTGCTTGTTAAGCGATTCATTTTCATAAATGCCTGAATTTTAACTAATACAAAACATGTTTAGTTTGACAGTTAGGTTTGACAGTTGTCAAAATACAGCCTTGCACTTTCGAAACCACTAAACGCATAACCCTTTTGTTTCTATTTAAAGTATTTTCTACAAAGTAATAGCATAAAATATTTGAAAATTTCAACTCAACTCTTATGAACCAACCCTTCTTCTATCGCATCAACTACAAACTGTCAAGTTCTTCTCACACTTCTTATTATCCCACAATCAGTGAAAAGTGCCAGTCATTCATTGTTATCCTTACGATTTCGGGTATTTTATGTCTATTTTTGTGACACATTCATATTTGGACATTGAAATTTATTTATGAACAATTTATTTAAATGCTCTTGAACCCTTTTGCAAACAACACACACACAACGACACACAGACAGTAAAAACCAATAATGAAACTCATAACAACAACTACAAATGCAAATATATGTAGTTTTATGTTTATCTATTATACATACAAACACACATATATAAGTATGTACGAGAGTATGTGAGCATAAAATTAAGTTATTTGATTTTCATAGGCATTTTAATAATTTGCATTGTTTTGAGTTTAACACATTGACAACAATGAGAATGAGCACTATCAAAGTGCCATAGCTAAAGTACAGTTAACCAAAAAAAAAAAAAAATAAATAAAAAATAAATAAATAAAGCAACTAAAACAAATATCATGTTGAGTTAACAAAACAATCATCATTTGAATTTATGGAGTGGAATTTATAAACTAAAATGTAATTCAATACGCATGAATTGAAATTTTAGTGACAGCAGAGAATTTTCGTTCTCATAAATATTTATCTAAGCACACAACAACACACACACATGCATACACATGCAAGTTGATTGATTAATTTTAAAGGAAATTTTGCAAATTTCATTTGTATTCGCATTTATGTAGAATTTGAGTGGTGAAATGCATTTCATGTCTTAGTCTGACAGTAAATGTTTTGAAGTTTTAGCTTTCAAATATATATAAAGGGTGTTTTTTATAGAGGTATAGTACTTTAAGTTGGCATTACTTTTCAATATGGCCACCGATTTAACAGCTGTTAAGTGATTTATTCTCAGTTTGGTTTGGCAATTCAACATGAATAGACTCAAGTAAGGCGTCGGTTCGTCGAATGATGTTGTTCCCGATTTTCATAAGCGAATTTTGCTTAGCGATGAAGCACACTTCTGGTTGAATGGCTACGTCAACAAACAAAACTGCCGCATTTGGAGTGAAGGTAATCCTCAAGTGTATGTTGAAACACCGTTACATCCAGAAAAACTGACTGTTTGGTGCGCTTTATGGGCTGGTGGAATCATTGGTCCGTACTTTTTCAAAAACGATGGTGGCCAGAACGTTACAGTCAATGGTGATCGGTATAGAGCCATGATTACTAACTTTTTCATTCCTGAATTGAATAACCACGACGTCCAGGAGATGTGGTTTCAACAAGACGGCGCAGCATGTCACACAGCTCGTGTGATTTATTGAAAGACACGTTTCGTGACTGCCTAATTTCACGTTTTGGGCCTGTGAATTGGCCTCCAAGATCTTGTGATTTAACACCGCTAGACTACTTCCTGTGGGGCTATGTAAAGTCATTGGTCTATGCGGATAAGCCAAAAACGCTTGACCAGTTGGAAGGCAACATTCGCCGTGTTATTGCCGATATACGGCCACAAATGTTGGAAAAAGTCATCGAAAATTGGACGTCCAGATTGGACTACATCCGCGCCAGCCGTGGGGGTCATATGCCAGAAATCATATTTAAAATGTAATGCCACAAGATTATCTTTCGGACAAATAAAATTCATTTCAATCGAATAATCCATCGTTGTTTTATTGCAACTTAAATTTCTATACCTCTATAAAAAACACCCTTTATATATATATATATATACATACAGAGTAGATGCACATGAAATGGTACATTAACTTTGGTCCGAGATATGTAAGAACGAGTTGAAAAAGAGATGGACCCACTAAACTATGTCCTCCTATTCGTTCGTTTGTTTGAACGCAAACAATATACCCCATATAACCGTCGGTTGAAAATTTCCATGCCTGACGCATAGATGGCACTACTAGAATTAATTAATATATGATATTAAGTTAGCCTTAGCCTTCACAAGACGCGCGTACAAAATCTGACAGCTGTCGTACCATATTCTGCAAAGAAGTCCATGCAGCCACCTTGTCAGCTATTCGCCGCCGTATTTGAATAGCTCTGCCGGTAAGCCATCGGCTACTTTTCGGCTTTGTTATTTTTTAAGCCGGCAATCGCTATTCGAACTTCTTCATAGTCGGATGATGGCACTTCTATAGCATCGTCATCGATTGGGGTTTCGGGTTCGCCATCTCCGGGGTTTTCATTTTCACTGCCATTGAACAGGTTGGAGCAATGTTCCCTCCATACACTAAGTATGCTCTGCACATATGTTACCAGATACCTCGTTGGTTCCTAAACGAGCTTGCTCCGGTCTTGAAACCTTCTGTAAGTCACCGCATCTTCTCATAGAATTTTCGAGCATTACCTTTGTCGGCCAGCTTCTCAAGCTCTTCATATTCACGCATTTCGGCCTCTTTCTTTTTTTGTCTGCAAATGCGTCTCGCTTCACTCTTCAGCTCTCGGTATCTATCATATACCGCACGTGCTGTAGTCAGTCGCAAAGTTGCGAGGCAGGCAGTCTGCTTTCTCTCCACTGCAGTTCGACATTCCTCATCGTACCAGCTGTTTTTCTCCCAATAATGAAAATCAATTATTTCCGAAGCAGCGGTACGCAAGGAATTTACTATTTCGTTCCACAGCTCCCTTATGTCGAGTCGCTGATAAGTGCTCCCAGAGAGCAGGTGTGCTGGCTGTCTGCTGTGATTGCAGCTTTTCGACGTCAAACCTTCCTTGTGTGTGTTGAAGGGGTTTCTTTGCAACACAGAGGCGGTTGCGTATTTTTGCTGCTACAAGATTATGCTCCGAGTCGATATTTGGCCCTCGGAACGTACGCACGTCTAGAACACTGGATACATGTCTTCTGTCTATCACAACATGATCGATTTGGTTACGTGTTTTACGATCTGGCGACAGCCATGTAGCTTGATGAATTTTCGTATGCTGGAATCTGGTACTACAGACAACCATACTTCGGGCCCCGACAAAGTCAATCAGCCTCAGCCCGTTTGTGGATGTTTCGTCGTGGAGGCTGAATTTTCCGATTGTCGCGCCAAAAACACCCTTTTTGCTCACCCTGGCGTCCAAAATAGCCTAGCTTAATTTTGACATCGTGGCGGGGGCAGCGCTCATAAGTACGTTCTAGGCTCTCATAGAAAGCATCTTTAGTCACATCATCCTTCTCTTCTGTTAGGGCGTGGGCGCAAATTAGCGATATGTTGAAGAACTTCACTTTGATGCAAATCGCTGGTAGGCGTTCATCCACCGGGATGAATGCCAGGACTCGGCGACGGAGCTTCTCTCTCACCACAAACCCAACACCAAATTTGCGCTTTTTTAAATGGCCTCTGTAATAGATTTCACAAGGACCCACCTTCTTCCGTCCTTGTCCCGTCCATCGCATTTCTTGGAAGGCGGTGATGTCAGCCTTTAGTCTTACGAGGACATCAACCAGCTGGGCAGCGGCACCTTCCCAATTAAGGGACCGGACGTTCCAGGTGCATGCCCTCAAATCGTGATCTTTTAAATGTTTTCGGGGATCGTCATCAAAAGTGGAGTCTCTCAACCGAGGCATTTGTTGATTTTTCATTGGAGTATAGTTTTTATGTGGTGGGTTCCAAACCCTACGCACAACCGCATGGGATTCGCCTTCTCACTTTAGCCCGCCTCCAAACGGATGTTTGTTGACTACCCAGAGGACACTTGATCTAAAACCGGAAGTCGTGAGCTGCTTGAACCAAATGTAAAAGAATCGTTACTGGCCACTCCCAGGTGAATGGCAGTCAGAAGCGTGAACTTCTACACATGGCCCCGTCCTCCTGCATTTTAAGATGCGTGTGGTATAATTTCCATTGACTACCTTGGAAAAGAAAGGACCATCAACAGCAACTATTACATAGCGTTATTGGATAGTGTGAAAGGAAAGTGCTGTTTCACCAAGACATTGTACTGTGTCACAAGTCAGCGAAATCGATGGCAAAAATCTATGAATTGGTCTTAGAAATGCTTCCGCATCCAACGTATTCTCCAGATCTGCCTCCCAGCGACTATTTTCTGTTCTCAGATCTCAAAAGCAAGCTCGCTAGTAAGAAAGTTTCGTCGAATGAAGAGATGAGATCGCCGAAACTGAGGCCTACTTTGAAGAAAAGGACAGACAAATCGTACTTCAAACATGGTATCGAAAAGTTTGAGGTTCGCTAAAATGTGTGTATTACCTTTGAAGGGAACTGTGTTGAATAAAAAAAAAAAAAATTTTCCAAAAAAATTTGTTGTATTATGGTAGGCCGAAGACGTTTCTATTAACCGTAAAATCCAGCTGACGACTAGAGTAGCTTGAAATCTTCTTTCGCTTACTCTTAGCTCAGAACTTTCTAATATTTCGACTCGTGCGGATTCGTAAACATTTTTGTGCCAATAATTGTCCTTACTAGCTGTTAAAACAAGAAATTCAACCACAATTTCCAAAAAACAAGTGTTCAAATCAATAATATAAATCAAATTATTAATGACAACGCTCAGAATGATTATTTGCATGTCAAGGCATGTAAGAGACCCAAAGCGTACGCAAAGCTCGTTAGAAAAAGTTAAATGGATATGTATATCCTACTTATCCAGGATATATGAATATAAAGCGAAAAACAAAAAAAGGAGATGATAGAGATGTTAACAAAAGCACATTAATGCGTATACATATGTACATAAACACATACAATGATTTGTATGTATGCGAAAAAAAAAACGAAAATTTAAGGAATTTAGTAAATTCAGTTATGAGAGGAAAATAGAAGCGAGTTTGAAGATGGTAGACTTCGGTCAATAGTATATACTAGTTCTAAAGGGAAAAAATAGTAACCAGGCCAATTTTTAATTAAAATTAATGTTTGTCTTATCCAAAAAAAAAGTATTGAAGATAATAAATTAATAAATTTTAAGAAACTAGTCGCATACTGGTTCAAATTGGACTATAAATTCACTATCTTTTAGAACAAAATTAATATATTATATAAATAAATAAAATCCAAGGCAATAAAAGCTTATGAATTTACTAGTCGCATTATAGTACCAAATGGCTTAAAAAGTCACTAGTCTAGTTTTGAACGAAATTTAATGGTTTTACGTTAAAAATATAACAGTTTCTGAACTTATGTCAATCTAGTCTCAGAATAGACAAAAAATTAATTAGTTTATATATACTAGTTGAATATTAGTTCCATATGGGTCCAATAAACACTAGATTAGTTTTGAAAGAGAATTAATTTTTTTTTAAATTAATTTTGATTCAAAAGTGTTCTACGTTAAAAATATAATAGTTACAGAATGTATTATATATACTAGTCTCATACTAGTTCTAAATAGCCAAACATTTAACTAGTTTATTTATATTAATACAAAACTTTGAAACTTTTTTTTTTTTGGTAAAGAATTTCTTTTTAATAATTGTTCAAGAATATATTAGTCGAATACTAGTTCCATACAGATAAAAAAAATCCCTATACTAGTTTTAAACGTATTTTACCGTAAATATATAATAATTACGAAACGTTCTATATACTAGGCGCATACTAGTTCAAAAAAGACAAACATTATACTAGTTTTTACCAAAATCAGCGTCTTCTTTGCTGAAAAAGCGAGTTTCCGAAATGAAATAATTGGTTACAAATATACTAGACTTATACTAATCCTAACCGGACAAAAACCCGCCGTCTTCAATGGCTTTCAAAGCGGGCTTAATGAAAAAAAAATTGATTTATGATCCATTTCGAGGTTCCATACTTTTTTAAAGAAAAAAACACAGAAAATTCAAATTTAATGCGAAATGTTTATTATCATTCGAAAGAACATTCTTTGGCATTTATTTTTAGAAGATTATCTCTTTCTACATCTCTACTACGTCTCAGATAGTCCATCCGTTGAGTCCAGTTTTCGATGACTATTTCGACTAGTAACTGGAAGATGACACGTGTGCTGTTTTGCTCCAATACCTCAATCGAAGCGGGATTGTTCGCCTATACTTTAAACTTTAAATATACCAACAGGGAAAAGTCTAACGGTGTGATAATCACACGATCTTGGTGGCCAATCGACCGGTCAAAAACGTGAAATTATCTGCTCACCGAAATGTTCTCAATAAATTCATTGATTGATGCAAAGTGTGGGAAGCGGCGTCGTGTTTTTGAAGCCAAATGTCGCGGAGATCATGAGCTTCAATTTCAGGCATCAAATAGTCGGTTATCATGGCGCGATAACGGTCACCGCCATCATTTTTGAAGAAATATTAACCGACCGGCCCACCAACCACACCAAACCGTTGTTCTTTCTGGATGAAATGGCTGCTCCTGAATCTCTTCAGGTCTGCTCTTCGAGGCTTGAAAACGTCGGATCTGCTTAGAACTTTTCACGAGCCCAGTTCTTGGGAAGTTCGGACGGCTTCAGTTCTTGTGCAAGCTGTATTTTGTACGCTTTCAGTTTAAGATTTCGTTGTAAAATGCACCAAGTCGTTCCATACGTCAGTCCGAATGGCCGAAACGACGCTCCTCGATCTTCGTGTACACTCTCAGCTACGGCCGCTATATCTTCTTCACTGCGTGCTGGACGTGGTCTAATCGGTCGAATATTATCCAATAATGAATGCTGGGTCTCATGATGGGTGATGATGTTGCGAATAGTACGCTCAGCAGGCCGATTATGTTGACTAGAACTTGAGCGAAGCGCGCATTCTTTACAGAACGTGAATTTTCGTAATAAATTTCAATGATTTGTAAACGTTCTTCGGTCGTAAGTCTTTCCATGATGAAATGCCAAACAATATTGAACAAAAATAACATGACAACTTGACATGACTCACGCGTGATCTGTCAAAAAAGGTTATTGTGAAAAGGCCTCTACTTGAACCATCCTCTATTTATTGGGCTCGGACTAGTTCAAAATAGACAGACAAAGGTTCAGTTCAATTTATTGCCCGAGTAAGTATCATGTTTTTTTTTTTTAAAATCAGTTTTTGCTTTAAAACTAATTGTTTGTGAAAATACTGGTATCGTACTAGTTCATAGTTGACTAAAAAATCGCTATTTCAATTTTGAATCAAAATTTTTTTTATATTGAATTACAAAAAAACAAGTCCCATACTAGTTCAAAATAGACAAAATATATTAGTATAATTTTACTCAAAATTTGTATTTCATATGTTTGAAAAAGGATTGTAGGCAAAAATTAATAAGCGGTACAAAACCCAATTTTTTCGAGGTTTTGATAAAAAAATTTCAAATTAAAAAAAATTAATTGAAATAATTAAAATTGTATTAAAAATTAACATTAAATTGATCTATTATTTAAGGTCAATCAACAATTTTTAACTAGTTTCCATTCGTTCACTTTCGGACTAGTACGTAGACCGTCAGCATATATTTTTAAGTAGTAGACTAATACTTTTTCGAACTAGTCTGACATTACACTGCGGATATGCCACTCAAATATATCAAAAATATCAGCATACTGAACCGCCATCACCAAAGCTCAAAAATATTTATGCAAATATAAATTGAATGAGTCAAATAAGAGGATGAAAAGCTTGGGAATGAATGGAACTGAAACTGACGAAAAAATGTGACAAGCAAAATGACGCTCAAAAGAGATGATGATGAATAGCTTATGTTAAATATTTTATGATAATTTGTTTGTTTGTAGATCTATTTATTCACTTATCCGTATGTGTGTGTGCATGTGTGTGTGTGTGTTTGGCTGTGCGGTTAGTTGGCAAAATTGACAAGCAACCAACCAACTAACCAACCAAAGTAACGGACGAATACCTAAATAAATGAAATGATTGATGGAAAAATAAGCACAAGCTTTCATGTGTGTGTGTGTGTGTGTGCATGTAATGACTTGCAAAAAATTGAGATATATATATGTACATGTACGCCAAATGTATAGTTTGGCATGCAAATCCGCCAGCAGTATGATTAGTTATGTATATATTTGTGCAAGGATATCATCCAATATGTATGCCATGCATAAGTGTATAGAGTTAGCAAGCAAGTCATTGAAAAATAGCAGTAATGAACATAGAAAAAAGCGCAAAAGGCTTACAATAACAACACTAATGGTTGTCTAAATAAATATTTAATAGTTCAAAGAAACATCTAGGGGTTTACATGAGAGAATTCGCTATAAATAAAAGCATAAAGATGATTGGTGTAAAGGAATTAAGCTTTTTTTCGGTGGATTTCCTGCTATTGCGCCTTCATGTCTTAGCCACAAATTGGTCAGAATGGATTAGAAAGGCAGCCGCAGACTAAGAATATGGCAGTCGTAAGTGAGTACTACTCCTTATTGTAGGTATCAGGTGAGGGTAAGGATCTACTTGCTCTCCTAATAAATAGCTCAGACATTTAGCGACTCTGCGGAACTACTCCCCTTCAGGGTAGGTTGTGATAAGAAGCTTCTTCCTTTTTGAAAAGGTGGTGAAAGGTACTACCTCTTGCCTCTACAGGCTTATATTTTTTTTATAGACATTAAGATGGTACTCCCCCTCAGGGAAGGTCTTGATAAGGTACTCAACGCCCTTGCAAACCTATTCAAGTATTTGGAAGCGGCGATGTGCTACTTCCTTTTTTAGTAGGTAGTGGAAGTTACTATTTCCTACCTCTACGAACATATTTGGATATTCAGAAGTGGCGAGAAGCTACTCCCTCTCTGAGAAGGTCGTGATGAGGTACTACACCCGGCCTTTACAAACATATAAAACAAGGAACTCTCTGCCCTTGCAAACTAATTCTGGTATTTAGAGCTAGAGGTACTATTTCCTGACTCTACGAATATATTTGGGTTTTTAGGAGCGGAGCTTTTCCCCCTCTGAGAAGGTCCGCGTCCTTACAAGCGTATTTGTTTTTCAGAGGCATTAATGAACTACTCCCCCTCAGGGAAGATCGTGTTTATGATTAGGTATTTTCTTCCCTCCTAAACATATTCAAGTATTTGAAGATAGCGGGGAACGTCTCCTCTCAGAGAAGGTGGTGATGAGGTACTACACCCGGCCTTTACAAACATATTCAGGTATTTAGAGGTAATACTTCCTACCTCTACGAACATACATGGATATTCACAAGCGGCGAGGAACTACTCTCTATCTCAGGGAAGGTCGGAATGAGGTACTACTCTGCGTCCGTGCAAGCATGTTTGAGTATTTAGTGGCACTAAGGAATTACTCTCCCTCAGGGAAGGTCATGATAAGGTACTCCCTGCTCTTGTAAACATATTCAGGTATTTGAGACGGCGGGGAGCTATTCCCTCTTTGAGAAGGTCGTGATGAGGTATTACTCCGCAACTTTGCAAGCATATTTAGGTATTCAGAGGTGGCGAGGAATTACTCCCCTTCAGCTCTTGCAAAAACATATTCAGGTAGTTAGAGCTAGAGGTACTACTTCCTGCCTCTACGAACATAACTGGGTATTCACAAACGGCGAAGATGTTTGATGAGGTATTACTCTGCATCTTTGCAAGCATATTTGGGTATTGAGGGGCATTGATAAACTACTCCCCCTCAGGGAAGGTCGTGGTGAGGTACTACACCCCGCCTCTACGAACATATTTTTATTTACAGGCGACGAAGACCTACCCTGTCTTTAGGAAAGCAATAACGAGCGCCTACTTATTCACCATTAACACCGCTTCGACTGGTAATCAATTTCAACGAACTAACAAATATTTTAATTTTTTGAAAAACGGTATCTGACGAGGAAGCTTCACCGATAACCCAGAGCTATCTTAGCACCCGGGAAAATATGAATCGAATGGCTATATGAAATGAACGGTGTACCAATTGGAAGCTACTACAAAGATCCTACGATCCTTCAGGAACAACATGACTACCGATTACAGTGGCAATAGAGGATTCATTTTCTAGCAGAGGTGAGTTTCTGTGGCAACTGTCGTAAGCAACATATCCGATTGCAGCCGAATCAACTGTAGCGCGCTGGAGCGACCATAATCGGGGAGACTTAGTCAAGCTAAGTACTTCACAACCTAACCTTTCTAACGAATTGGATGTATTATTCTTGTTCTGCTTCCATCGGTGTGTACTGTACCGAATACTTTCAAAATTGCAGTATTTTCATCCAACCGTAGGACACGACGTAGCCAGCAGAGCCGTTTAATGCCCTGAATTTTTTTCAATGATGTCGTATACCTCTTGTTGCCCCGAATACTCAAAAAGCTTACTTCTAGAATGCTGTAGTCGTCTACGCTTTTGTACCATGTGGCTGAAAGTTAATGATAATCGGACTATAGAGTTTGTGCATTTTTCGTTTAGGGAGCCCACAATAGCCTTGCTTACTACCCTTCGGAAGGTTAGAGTTACAGTCCTGGTTCAACCAACATCGAAGATTATCGCAATTGAATTTTTCTAATTGCGGTTGCCCCTCGGCAGGGAATATCAAGCCCTCTAAGTAAATTTCTGACATGAAATGAAAACTTCTCATAAAAATTTATTGAAGGTCCCTTCATTTGCTGGAAAGAAACATCAAGACGCAGAAACATCAAGACAAATTGGAGTAGGCGATTGGACAACCTTTTAATTTCCCACTCGGTCGGAAGTAGAATATGTTGGTACTAGTAACTCAGTGTCGAATTTCCAGGTTGAAACTGCTCATAAATAGACGAAGTAGTCTAAAGTGTGAGCCAAGCCAAGAGCCTTTCGTCTTATCCTCGTTAACTATCAGATCCATTCACATACTCTGGAAAAAGCGGAACAATATGCGTGTGGTTGAGGCCTATAACATCAATATCATCGGCTAAGGCGAGCAGTTGTAGAAGATTGTACTGCCTTAGCTAACTCTGCTCTCTCTTATTATTTTCTCCAGCATTAGGTTGGAGAAGTCACGCGGAAGAGAATAATCCCGTTTGATTTCGAACAGCTGGGGGAGAAACCCGTCCCATATCTGATAGGGCTTTTTTTTGGTTGCTTAGCGTCAGTTTACACAATTTACGGGGATATTAAATTCAGATTAGAGCGGCATAGAGACAACCCTTTAACCTAACAACCAATACTGCTACTCTACTTAAGCTATGTCAATCAAATACTCAATCAAAACCAGCTAACAGATGTGACGACTGCCTCTCTCCTTCAGCTTGCTGAACAGAGCAGAACATTAAAATGCCATATTTTATAGAGAATGCCAGAGAATGTGAAGTAAATATGAAAAATGAAGGAAAAAACACAAAAGAAAGTAAGTCGCCCTACGCAAAAATCAAAAAAAAAAAAAAAAAAAAAAAAATTATACCAAAAGGCTTACGGCCACTTAACCGAAAAAGAAAATTCCAGAAGCTGGAATAGTAAAAATTAAATGAAAGGAAAGCTTTTCTCTAAGAAACGACTAAAAGTGCTTTGGTAAGCAACAGCAAAGTGCGTCTGCACTCACTTACATACACACTTACATGCATATAAACTTATTTATTCATGAATTTATTAAGTATTCCCTTAAGTGCCAAAGTATGTATGCTAGTCAGTAAATAAGCTACTATGTTTGTGTCTGTGTATGTATGTATGTATGTATGTATGTATGAGTGTATGCCTGTTTGTGCAAATGCTTGAGCTATGCTTGAATAACAGTGTAGTTGAATGCTTGAGTTTAAATATTTATGTACCGTTAGGTGACTTTATTTTTGTGGTGTGTGTATACATATGTATATCACACAAATATTACTGTTGTTGTTGTTGTTATTCATTCGTAGTCACCCACATTTACTTATCAGCACACACACACCACTTACTCATTTATGAAAACTTACCAATGATTTGTGGTCAGCCGAGCACCAGCGCCTTGAAGGCAACTTGTCACACCGATTACGTGTAAAGCGACACAATTGATTCGGTAAATGGCAGACGTAGTATGTATGTACGAGGGTTGGTTGAAAAGTTCATGGAAAATAATCTTTTTTTTCTATCGAATTAAAATATTAATTTTTTTTTGCTGGAGAAACAGCGTTGTGTGGGATTAATCATCAAAGATGCTTTCTTTCCGCCGGCTCTCGCAAAATATGGTGGAGTTACGAGTATTAGCCAAGGCTTTTACTCCATTTCTGTTAGTGTCTATAAGCACACTCAGCAAAAGGACACCATGAATGTCTTTACTAAGCCAACAATCACGTCAGTGGGGCTGAAACGTCAAGATCGAGATGGGTAGGACTACTTCCACTCGAATTAGTGACAAGCACTCTCCGGTTGGAAAAATATGGCAGAAGACCAGCTTCTGAATTCCAAATCTAAAGAGGTGTATGTAGGTAAAAGGTTCTAAGGAAAGGATCTAACTTTCCTAGGGGAAAACGAATGCAAGCAATGGACTTGACAACATCCCAAGAACATTGTGCTGAGCGTTCCAATCACCCCGCATCATTTCAAGACGGAGTCTGCTGCTCTCGCACAGGCTGTTGCTGCCGCAGCTTTCTAAACTCCACTCCAGTACTAGGTAAAGTTAATTGATCCCTTGTAGATTATCTAACGAGAGCCGTAGGAAACGAGCAGAGAGAAACACAGAGAGAGAGAGAGAGGTGTTAGATGAGGGCATTTTCGTGAGCATGCAAAAAAGGTGGTCAGCATCGTGCAGACACTCATTGCATGTAGAACATGCGTTAACTTTAACAGGGTCCAGGTTGAAAAGCAGGCAATTGAGTCTACTATAGTATCCAGACTCCAACATTTTTACATTTCGGTAAGATGCAATCAATGCGATGGTTGGAGTCATCTTAGCCCTTAAGACACTCAGGGAGTGAACCACGCGTTACGTGGTCCCATGCAGCCAGTGTTTACTTAGTCTCAAGCGTTTGGGGCTGTGGTTTCGGCTTCATTACCCACTTTGGGTTAACATCAGCAGACCCACATGGTAAAACAGAGCTTCTGGCAGCCTGACACTCACCTCTCTCTCCCTCTGTCTATCTCCCTCTCTCTCTCTCTCTCTCTCTCTCTCTCTCTCTCGTTTTGGTCTTCCTCTATTAAATCCTGGGATGAAAAGACGACAAATGTTAATCCCATTAACAAAATGATTTATTTCCTTGGTCTCTGGCAGAACTAAGCTTCGAAATTTGAGGGCTCCCCACTTTCAGAATCTGTTTAAAGTAAGAGAATTAAATTAATCTTCAATCGATTCTCTAACTATTAACTCAACCTAATTTTACGAATTTTTAGACCATCCTAATGTATGTACGGTTCACAAATACATACCCATATACAATATGCAGATAGTCGCAATTCATTTATCTACATATCACATACATATAAGCATGCACGTGTGTGTGTGTGTGTGTATATTAAATAGTCTCCAGTCGCCGTTTATCGCTCTGGTTGCTGACATTTCCTGGCTTTCCCTCACCGCTGAAGGTGGCTCATCACCGAAGGTATGGGCAGGGAGACAATGCGATAGATAGATAGAGATCATAAGTGTGACAAAAGGAATTTAAGCGACAGTAAGTGCTTACATATTGTGACATGTTGTTGTGGTTACCGTTATTGGCTGCTGCAGATGCTCTTCTTCAAACCTGATGTTGTTGTTGTTGGTTTGTGTATGTGCGTTTGTTTGCAACAGAGAGAAAACTGATTGAATCATAATGTTGATGCTTAAACACAGCTGGTGGCAATTGTGGTTTAAAGCGTTATGCAGGAGAGTGAAAATAAATGTGTGAATTTATTTATTGTGTCACATGCGCAATATATTACAGTTATATACTCACACGCAGCGGTGTACAAGTATTCAAAGGAGAAAAAAAACAATGCTTTACCCTTCATGGACAGGAAAAATGTTTAAACATGAAGGGAAAAAAATATAAATAAAATAAAATTGAATAAAGTTAGATAAAAAAGTTATAGAAAATAACTTAAAATTAAAAAAAAAACATAAATTTAAAAAAATAAAAAATTAAAAACATAATAATAAAATAAAATAAAATAATTTTACTCAAAATTAAAAAAGAAAAAATTAAATTAAATAAAAAAATTAATAAAAAATTTGATTATACCAAATGAATTAAGAAACTAAAAAGAAGAAAATAAATAAAAGTAAAAATAAAATAGAATAATATTAAATATAAAAAATAAATATAAAGTAAATAAATGAAAAAAAAAATAAATAAATAAAATAAAGTAAAATAAAAATAAAGATCAAAGCAAAATTAAATCAAATAAATTTAAAAAATTAAATCAAAAAATAAAATAAAGAAAAAATAAATGCATAAAATAAGATAAAATAAAATGAAATAAAAAAATTAAAATGAAGCAAAATAAAACAACACAAAATCAAAAATTTAAAAAAAATAAAAAAAAATAAACAAAGTAAAAAATAAAATAAAATTAAAAATTTTATTAGATAATAAATAAATAAATCAAATTATAATAAAATAAATTAGATAAACAAAAGAAATTAATATGAAGTAAAATAAATAAAATAAGACAGAATTAAATAATATAAATAAATAAAAATAAAATAAAAAAGTAAAATAAAAATAATATAATATATAATAAAAAAATAAATAAAATAAATAAATAAAATTAAAATAAAACAAAATAAATTAAATTAAAATGAATTAAAATAAAATAACTTTAAAAAAATTAAAGTAAATCAATATAAACCAAATAAATTAAAAAATTAAATAAAATATAATTAAATTCAATTAAATAAGAAGGAGGGGCTCTCTTCGGTCGTGCCGAAGTCTTTATACCTTTCATGAACATTTTAAATTTATTTCAAATTATGAAATTCGATTTCGATAATCTTCAGTATCAATATAAACTAGGATATATATCTGTAGAATAACACCAAATTTCTCGCTCTTATGTTATATGATTTTCTGGCGGATATTTTACCCAAAACCTTATATCTGATCAAATCGGTTTTACGGGAGCTATATGATATAGATTGTGATTTCATTGATTTTCACTACCAGCATACAATTCATAATATGTTTTTAGGATACTAAATATCATGTTTCTAGATACTTTTTTGACCAAAGCCTTACATCTGAACACATCGGTGCATGTGAGCTCTATGTTACTATAGTCGTGCGATTGCGATGATCTTCAGAACCAATATGCAATTCATTATATATGTGTAGTATTCACGGTCTTAGATGCTTTTTTTTGACCGATTATTGATTGTATATATGCTATATCTGGCTGGTTCTGGATAAATAATCTTCCCGCTAAGTTTGGTTGGATATCTCAAAAATTGGGAGACTAGTGTGCTTACGTCTAACAGACGGATAGACGGACAGACGGACATGCAAAAATCAACTCAGCCCGTAATTCTTATACGAACGGTATACATTTCGGTTGGTCTACCTCTTCATAATTAATATACTATTTCATGTATACGTAAGGTATAAAAATATAAAAAAATTTAAACACACTTAAATAAAATATAATAAAGTAAACCAAATTAAAAATATTAAACGAAAATTTGAAAATGTTTTTAAATATATTATTCAACAAAGAGCAGCTGTTTGGATTGTTAAAATGTTTATATTTCATACAGTAACTCGGCAATATTTGTACTTATTGCATATAAAATAAAGGATATTAGAAATCAAACAAAGCCGGAAAGACGTAAAATATACTTGTCACACAACTTTCTGTTAAAAAGGAGTTTTTTTTTTACCTAGAAAACTCACTATTGAGCAACTAAGGTCATGCAAATTAACAATATTTTTTTTCTAACTACAATTAAAAGAGCTGACAGTGAATGTTTTAAAAATTGGTTATCTACAAAATATGGCTGTCATATAGCGTGCTGTTCAAAACTAAAATATTTTAATACCAATTCTAAAGTGTATAATTCATTATCTCATACAGCTTTCTTGAGAGGTATAAAAAGCTGTAGGTAATTGCTTTCATTTATTCTCACTTCATTTTATTGGTATTTTTTATTTTTCTATATTTATTATCATTATACTCTCTCTTGCGAATTTCACATATTTTGGTGCAATAAATTAACTTCTGTTTTTTATTTTATTTAAATTCCAAAAACTTCTCATTGCAATTAGTGCTAAAAAACGCACTCACACACACATAATATACTTGAGTATGTAAATTTATTGCAAGCTGCACCAGATTGCTGGACAACAAATGCAAATTTAACAAAATTATGGCAAAAATGTGCAACCAAAAAATGCAAAAAAAACACATACACACACGAGCAAAAAACCAATAATAACAACATCAACACGAGAGCCAAGAATTTATAAAGTTAATTACCGTTACATTAAATTACTAAACGATCCGGAAAACAATTAAAAAATGACTCAATTTACGCCAACGCTACACCAAAACATTAACTCAACTCAACTACATACATATAAAACACATGCTGTAATACACCGGTATTTACAAATTTGCATAGTATGTATTGGGGGGGTGTGCTTGTATAGCTTGTAACTTGTATAGCTTGTTGTTTGTTTTTGTTTTTATTTTGTATTTTGTACCCGTATAGGCCACAACATACTGACCATGTCCTGCGGCACTTTATGTTGCGCTTTTGTTGTTTTTTTTTTTTTTTTACAGTTTTTCTTTTCGTTGTTAAATAATAGTGAATTTCACATAAAATTTCAAGGGGTTGGTTTTGTGTGTATATGTTATGTGCATGTATGTATGTACGTGTGCTTGTGCAGGTGTGGAATTTCATTGGTGCTGCTCAGCTTGTTACATTAACATCAAAATGCAATTATGTTTGCTCGTTGAACATCGAAGCGGGGTATCGCCATTAGGGTTGTGTCACAACAAAATGGCTGAAGAAGTAATGCAGAAGCAATAAACAGATAAAAACATAGTAAAAATATCAAGTACCAAATACCCAAACCCCAAACACCAAGAACCGAATATACAAATACCAAATACCAAACACCCAAATACCAATTACCAAATACCAGATACTAAAAAATGCCAATTACCAATTGCCAAATACCAATTACCTAAACACCAAACGCCAAATACCAAATACCGGATACTAAATACCGATTGCCAAGTACCAAATACTTAAATACCGAATACGAAATACTAAATACTAAATACCAGATACCGAATACCAAATACCAAATACCAAATACTAAATACTAAAAAAAATATAAAGTACCAAATACTAAATATCCAAACACCAGACATCAAATACCAAATACCAAATACCAGATACTAAAAAATACAAAGTGTCAAATATCAAATATCATATACTAAATACCAAATACCCAAATACCAATTACCAATTGCCAAATACCAAATACCTAAACACCAAACGCCAAATGCCGAATACCAAATACAAGATACCAAACACCAAATACCAAGTGACTAACATCAAATATCAAATACCAAATACCCAAACACCAAACATCAAATACCAAATACCAAATACCAAACACCAAATGCCAAGCACCAAATACTTAACTAGCAAATACCAAATACCAAGTACCCAAATACCAGTTACGATTTAACAATTATCAAATACCAAATACCCATACACCAAATATCAAATACCAAATACCAAAATCTCAGTTACCAAACACCATATACCAGATACCAAATACTAAAAAAAATTACCAAACGTCAAAAATCAAATATAAAATACCATATACCAAATACCAAATACTAAATACCAAATACAAATTAACTAAATACCAAATACAAATACTAAATACACTAATACCACATACCAGATAAAGAATTCCAACTACCAAATACTTAAATACCAAATACTAAATACCAAAATCTCAATTACCAAAACCAGATACCAAGTGCCAAAAATCCCAACACCAAATGCAAAATACTAAGTACCAGATACCAAATACCAAAAAAAAAAATGAATACTAAGCATCAGATATCAAATATAGAATACAATACACCTAATACCAAATATTAAATACCCAAACACTGCGGCTTTGTTGTGCTTCAAGCTGCTCGAATTTCTTCATAACCGGGCAGTGCAACATCTGTTCCATCGTTATCGATGGTGGATCGCGTTTATTTCCACTTCCATTCAGCGGAAGTTTTCCCTACATGAGTATGCTCAGGTTTTGAAACCTTCTGTAAGTCGCGCATTCTTTTTCATAGAGATTTCAAGCATAACCCCTGTCAGTTAGCTTCTTAAGCTCTGCATACTCATACATTTGGTCCTCTATCTTTTACCGCTGCAAATGTTTCCCACTTTTCTCTTCAACTCCTAGGTGCGTACATTTGCTGCCTATAAGCGAACGCACGTTTGAAACACTGAAGACATGTAGTCCGTCTATCATAACATGATCGATCGAGTTGCGAGTTTTTCGATACGGGGATAGCTTGAAAAATATTCTTGTGCTGGAATTTCAAAGCTTATGTACCTTCTTTTTTAAATCTGACGTTGAAATCGCGGCGAGGGCAACGCTCATAAATATGCCCCAGGCACTCACAACGTCCAAATTTGTGTTGCTTTATATAGATGCCGCCATGTAGTAGTACAAGTCAAATAGACCTACTCGATTCCGTCCTTGTCCCATCCATCGCAATTTATGGACGACGGTAAAGTCTTTAATTGTAAAGAGTGATCCAAGTAGAGGTATTTTTTTCGATAGCCTTTTTTTGACAGATCACGCATGAGTCATGTCAAACTGTCATGTTATTTTTGTTCAGTATTTTTTGGCATTTCATTATGGAAAGAGTTACGCCTGAACAACGTTTACAAGTCATTCAACTTTATTACGAAAATTCACGTTCTGTAAAGAATGGGTTTCGCGCGCTTCGTTCAACCTAAGATCAACATAATCACCCATCTTGAGAACGAGCTTTCATTATTGGATAATATTCGACCGAATAGACCACGTACAGCACGCAGTGAAGAAAATATAGCGGCCGTAGCTGAGAGTGTACACGAAGACCGTGGAGAGTTGATTCGGCGCCGTTCGCAGCAACTCGGACTGACGTATGGCACCACTTGGCGCATATAACGTCGAGATCTTAAATTGAAAGCGTACAAAATACAGCTCGTACAAGAACTTAAGCCACTCGACCTTCCCCATCAACATCGTTTTCCTCTAAAGGGTCTTGAAAAGTTCCAAGAAGATCCGAAGTTTTCGAGACAAATTTTGTTTAGCGATGAGGCCCAATGGCACATTCGGGACGACACGCAATCTGAAGAGATTCATTTCATCCAGAAAAAACAACGAATTGGTGTGTTTTGTGAGCCGGTGGAATCATCGGTCCATATTTCTTCAAAAATGGTACCGGTGAGAACGTAATCGTCAATGGCGACAGCTATCGCGCCAACATAGCCGACTATTTGATGCCTGAAATTGAAGAACTTCGGTGGGCTGATAATTTCATGTTTTGGGCCGGCCGATTAGCCACCAGGATCGTGTGATATCACACTGTTAGACTTTTTCCTTTGGAGATATGAAAAGTCTAAAGTCTATGCGGACAATCCCGCTTCGATTCGGGACTTCGAGCAAAACATCACGCGTGTCATTCGCCAACGGATGGACTATCTGAGACGTGGCCACGGCCAACATTTGAAAGATATAATCTTCAAAAAATTAATGCCAAAGAATGTTCTTTCGAATGATAATAATCACTCCCCATTAGATTTGAATTTTCTGTGTTTTTTTCGTTAAAAAAGCGGAGAATCTCGAATGGATCTTCACTAGGACATCTACTGGCTGGGCAGTGGGAGTCCTTAGTACATTTGCTATGGTCGTTGTCACAAGTGGGGTCTCTCAACCAGCTCATTGGAGCCCGTTTCTACAAGGTGGATCTCTAACTTATCCGAGACCTTGTTTTTTTTTTTTTTTTTTGATTAGAGCTGGTTTCTACGTGGCTGATCCAAACTAAGTTGCTGAATCGGGACATAAAATCTATAGCCAGGCGCTTGCTTCAACACCGATGCTCGCTCGTAACCACATCTCTGGTGAGCAGATGCAGAAAAAAAGACTAATAGCTTTTCAGGAATGTCGCCCGCCATTAAGGAAATTATACAATATTCATTTAATGTAATTACGGAAAATTGTTTATATTTTTTTTAGTTTTTGTGACCGAATAATGTGTTGCAGTGCACATTTCGATTTCTCAACCGTTTCTCATCTCTTTGGCCACTTCAGCATGTCACGGGTTCAGTTTGACTGCGATACAACAAAGAGGTCCTTGCAAACGAAAATTTCGCTGCGGTTTAACGTTGTATTAATGGCATTACGTATATACATAGATCCAACGGAAAAGTGAAAAACTTGTTCACCGATATTTTTTTTGTTTTGTTTTTGTTTTCTTTTTTTTTTTTTTTGCCACCACCTTTTCGATGCTTTGTTTCGCCGACGAGATAAGCTCAGCCACTGAATGTGACGTGGTCGGGCTGCTGAAACTACAATTGCCAGAGATTGGAAAGTGATGTTGGTGATGGAGACACATACACACACACACGACACGCATGTGACGTGTGTGCGTGCATTAATACTTAAATTTAAAATTCCGCAACATTGACGCAACAAACAATGCGTAAAGATATAAAAAGCGCAACGAAATAAAAAAACAACACCAACAAAATATCAACAAAATAAAACAAAAAAAAGGCGCAAAAAGGCAAAAAAAACCCCGCTGCATGTGTGCCAACATAAAATAACTGTACACCGAGAAGCAAAAGCAAAAACAACAACCAACCAACTAATAATAGACCAGCAACAACACAACTGCTGTTGTCTGTAGTCTCAACAGCAGCAGTAGCAGCAGTCGTATGTGACGTCTGATGGCTGATTTTTGGCTGATGTCGACGTGCCACATGCCACATGCCACATGCCACAAGCTGCATGCCACACACACACACACACATATGAGTTGGAGCGCAGTGATAATTTCCGCAGCATTAAGCTCAACAAACGAAATTTGCGTTGCCATACCGTCTTTTGTTTTTGTTTTTTCGTTTTTTTGTATTGAATTTTTCACTTACTTTCTTCTATTATTTTCGTTCTTGCTTTTGTTGTTTTTTTATTTTTATTTACTTGTTATTTTTTTCCTTTTACTGTTATCTGTGTTGTAATTTTTTCGCAGCACAGCACGTTGCCTCGTGCAATAAAAAAAATTGCCGTTGTTATTGTTGTGGTTATTGCAACATTTTGCTCATACTTTGTTAATTTTGTTGTTGTTGTTGTTGCTGTTGTTTGTATTTTCCATAATACACTTTTTGATATTTTGTGGGTTAAAAGTTCACATCGAACAATGGACCGTTGGCGTCAACGTGCTTCGGGTTGTCTTTGTCTCTTTGTTTTTAGTGAGAGTGCACGCGTGTGTGTGTGTGTCTGTGTGTTGCTTGTGTTGTGTGAGTGTTTATGCTGAGGCCTTTGAGTGTGTTCAAATATTTTGCTGCAGTGAAATGGGGAGAAAAAATTATTCTCGCATTCTCTTTGTACCTTGATGATTTCAAATTGGATATGGAAAAATTCTGTTTTCAATTCAGTTTTTTGATGGAAAAAAATTGATAACATTTTGTTCCCATATTCTAACTGAATAGTAGTTCTTTATATTTTGAATTAATAAAGAGATTTCGTATTTAGAGAGTTACATTCGTTCATATTTCATAATTTCTTGTTGCTCCAATCCATAAAGAAAGGTAAATAAAATCAAAAAAAAATTTTGTTCTTTTTGAAGATTTTGTAGAGATATTTCTTCCAAATTGGAAAAATTGCTGACGCTTTTTCTGCCTTGTCTCTTCCGACAGCTGCTTTTGTATTGACTGAACCATGTCTTTGCTCTAACGCCATATTTCACCTTCAGTATTGGCCTACTGGAGTATATTTGGTTAAGATACCTCATATTCTGAAGCCGTGGTAATTTCTAGAGATTTCCTTTCCTTTAAGGTTCGTTCTTTTAGAGTTCTGTACCTTCTTCACCCTTTTTTCCTACTCCCTATTCTTCGAATTTTATTTTTCATTTATTCTTATGCCCTCTTGTTTTCCCTTCCTTTAATATTTTTTCGCCTTTTTCCATTCCCTTTTTTTATTTTTTTCTATTCCTTTTCCATTATCCATTTCCTTTTCTTTTCCATTCCTTTTCGTTATTTACTATTGTTTTCCAATTCTTTTCTCTTTCAATCCCTTTTTTCAGCCAGTTTTCTCTCTTTTCCCCACTCTCTTTATCTCTACTTTTAACTTTCCCTTTTGCTTTTTCTTTTTAATCCTTCCTTCTTTTCCTTTTCATTTTCCTTTTCCATCTCTTTTCAATTTTCCTTTTCCGTTGACATTTCCTTTTCCTTTCCTTTTCCTTTTGTTTCGTCTTTCATTTCGTTTTCGTTTTCCATTCCTTTCTCCTTTATATTTCTTCCTCCTTTCCTTTTCTCTTTAATTTTTCTTTCCCTTTTCCCTTTCCTTTTCCTTTTCCTTTTCCTTTTCCTTTTCCTTTTCCTTTTCCTTTTCCTTTTCCTTTTCCTTTTCCTTTTCCTTTTCCCTTTCCCTTTCCCTTTCCCTTTCCCTTTCCCTTTCCCTTTCCCTTTCCATTTCCCTTTCCCTTTCCCTTTCCCTTTCCCTTTCCCTTTCCCTTTCCCTTTCCCTTTCCCTTTCCCTTTCCCTTTCCCTTTCCCTTTCCCTTTCCCTTTCCCTTTCCCTTTCCCTTTCCCTTTCCCTTTCCCTTTCCCATTCCCCTTCCCCTTCTTAGTTCTTTAATTTTACTTTTACTCTTCTTTTGCCTTTTCCTTATATTTTCCTTTTCCGTTTTTTTTTTAATTTCATTTTCTCTCTCCTTCTCCTTTCCCAAAATTATTATTATTATTATTATTATTTTCTTTATTTTTTCTTATTTTTACTTTTCTCTTTATGCTTTTCCTTTCGTACTCTGTTAATTTCCTTTCTTTATGTTTTTCTTTTACTTTATTTTCATAATCGTATTTTTTATATTTTCTTATCTCTCTTTTTCCTTTTTTCTTTGTGTGTTACTTACTACCTCTACTTCTTTTCCTTTTTTATTTTAATTCTTAATTTTCTTCTTCCTTTTCATTTACATTTTCTTCCTATATTTCTTTTTTTTTTCATTTCTCCTTTCCACATCCTTCTTATAGTTCTATTGCTTTTTGGTCTTTTATTTTTTCTTCTCTGTTTCATTTATTTTTCTTATTAACATTTCAAATTCGTCTCTTGTATTAAGCGAGAGCAAATTATTGGAGCCCTGTGACGCCATTTGCTGAGATAGGCAATATTTCTCGCCGATTGCGTGACTTGTGGTGAATAATTCGAAAAGCATATATGTGCATATGCAACCATGAATTACTGCTACGTGAGAGTGACAAACGGTAGATTTTTGTTTACCATTGTAGTGAAGACCAGTAAAGTGAAGTTGGTCACTCGCTAATTTAGTTACTCGCCGACCTGCATCACCAACCAACTAACTAACCAAACGGCTGACACTGACACGTAGCGCTTTGCAAACAAACCGAAACTCCATAAAAAAGCAAAAAAAAAAAGAACTATCACAACTATGAAAATATTATGTGAACTAGGGGAATACGGTTCAGGAGCGGCCTGACAATGCAAACTACTCTTCTAAGCTGGAACTAACGGTTGTTGTGGTGGAGTTGACAATTGTCTGCTAAAAGCTAACGGTGACTGTCGTGCAATCAAATATATAAACATATATTCACGAGTATATTATCTATATGTGTATGTATGTGTGTTTCAATATAAATCATACCCACGAAGGTGTTTAGTCAGTGATGTTGACAATTTTTGTTGTGTTTTTTCTACTCCTGGCTTTTAGAGCAGTTATTTTTAGAGCTAGTTGTTATGCTGTAGTTTTGGTTTCCTCTTTTTATTGTTGTTAGTGACAAGTGTTAATTGTTTGCTGATGGTAAATTGCGTAAACGTGACCAGTAACACACCGCAAGCAATGCGGTCAACATCTGTAACTGAAAAATACAACTGACATCATGTGCATGCACGCTAGGTAATGCAAATTTTTGGTGAAATTTTTATTTTTCGAAAAAAAAAAGATTTTCTCAGTTTCAGAGAAGGAAATAAATAACAATTAAAAAGAAATACCAAAGTAAAAATAAAATAAAATTAAATTATATAAAAAAAATTAAAAAAATAATTAAAAAATTAAAATAAAAAACAAAAAAATAAAATAATAAAAAAAAAATAAAATAAAAAAAAATAAAACAAAATAAAATAAAAAAATAAAAAAATTAAAATAAAAAACATAAAATAAGATAAAAAATAAAATAAAAAATAAGATAAAAAAATAAAATCAAATAAAATAATATTAAAAAAAATAATAAAATAAAAAACAAAAAAAATAAAATAAAATAAAAAAATTCAATGAAATTAAATTATATAAAAAAAATATTAAAAAAAAATAAAAAAATAAAAAAATAATAATAATAATAATAAAAAAATAAAAAAAAATAAATAAATAAAAAATTAAAAAAATAAAAATATATATAAAAAAATAAAATAAAATGAAATATAATAAAATTACTTAAAATAAAATATTATAAAATCAAAAGTAAAACGAAACAAAATATAAGAAGATAAGTTCGTTTCCGCAAAAAAAAAAAAACAGTTTTGGATCTACTTTTAAAGACTGTCAACGGTCAAATTCACATTCAAATTACCTTTAGTTTGAGGATTTCGTGGAATTTCATCCATGGCTTAATGAAGTGGCAATATTAAAACATTTTACTATTAAATGACTACCTGCCTCAAGAGTATAAATTGCGCCCTCCTTTACTACTTCCCAAACATTTCAGTTTTAGTCTCCCATCCGAAATGAACTATTTCGCTCTACTCAACCATTGAAGAAAGAACACTTTTGGAGAATACAATATGTAAACAAATTAAACAAATAACTTCCTTGAGGCAACACGAGACCATACAAAAACTGGTAATCACAGTGATTAATAAATTAAATATAAAATCAGGAAAAAAACCAATAGTTATGAGAACGGTACGGAACCATAAAGAGCTGGTGAAGAGATTGTTTCGAGCATCTTATGAAACCGCTAGTAGATTGATGCAGAACCAGCCAAGTCGGAGTAGGCAGAAATTAAGACGAAAACGTAGCTGTAGGAAAAATAATAAAAAATCGTTATTGTAATTTAAGTAATATTTGAATTTAGAATAAATAAAAAAATACCACAAAACTTATATAAAATAAAATCAGTTTAAATTAAAGTAAATAAAACTACACATATCAAACATAACAAAATAAAATAAAATAAAATAATATATTTAAAATTAAAAAAAGAAATAATGAAAAAAATTAAAATGAAATTTAATAGAATAAAAAAATAAAAATATTTAAAATAAAGAAATGAAAAATAAAATAATTAAATAAAATAAAATAAAATGAAATGGAATAAAATTATAAAATTTAATAAAATGAAATAAAATAAATTAAAAATTAATTACGAAAATAAAACAAAAATATATAAAAAATTAAAGGAAGCGTAATAAAGAATGCAATAATATAATTTAAAAAAAGAACGAAATATAGTATAATAAAAAAATAAAAATTAAAATTAAAAAAAAAAAACTAAAAAATAAAAAAATATTAAAAAAATGCAATAAAATTAAAAAAATGAAAAAATATATAAAAAAATTATATTAAAAAAATAAAATAATATAAAGAAAATAAAATAAATTTTACAAGTAAGAATGTAAACCAAAATAAAATAAAAAAATAGAAATTTAAAAAAATACGATAAAATAAAATAAAATCAAATGAAGTAAAAAAAAAAAATAAAAATATAAGAAAATAAAAAATAAAATAAAATAAAGTAAAATGAAAAGATGAAACAATAGAAAAAAAATAAAAATAAAAAAAATTAAAATAAGAATTAAAAAATAAAATAAATGAAATAATAAAGTTTAAAATAAAATCAAATAAAATTAAAGAATTAAATAAAATAAAATAAAAAATTAAAATTAAATATAATATAATAATGAAAAATAAAATAAAACAAAATAAATAATAAGATATTCTAAAATGAAATGAAAAAATCTTAAAATAAAATGAAATAGACTGAAATTATATAAATAAAATAATGTAGAACAAAATAAAATTGAATAAAATAATAATAAATACGAGTTTTGTTCAAAGGAAAAGGTACATTTTTAATTTTCTTGAAAAGTACTTATTTATTCATCAATATGTAATTTGCCCCCTTTCAAAGTAACTCTACTCGGATATAATACACTTGTGCCAACGCTCTTTCCAATCCTCGAAGAACATCTGAAATGCGCTTTTTGGTATGGCTATCAGCCCTTTCTTGAATTCTGCCTTGATCTCATCAATTGAGGCTTTCCTTTCATTGGTTTCTTTACTTTTTCGGTACATGAAAAAGTCGCAGGGAGCCAAATCTGGTGAATACGATGGTTGAGGCATGATTACGGCTGTGTTTTTGGCCAAAAAATGCCGAATAAGCATTGATGTATGAGCTGGTGCATTATCGTAATGCAGAATCGACGATTTGTTTTTCCATAATTCCAAGCGTTTCGGCCGTATTGCTTCACGCAAACGTTGCATAACTTTTTTGACAAGAACTTATGGTTGACCATTGTAACAAAGAAAACAGTGAGCAAAACCTTCACATTTTCCTTTAAACATACCTCGTACATGCAAATTACTGAAAATCTAAACAATTTTTTTCTTTAATTCTTATTTCATTTTATTTATATGTTTTTTTAGTTTTTTTTTTTTTTGGAAAAAGTGTGCTGAAATATTTTGGAAAAATGCCATAAAGCTCCACTCTTGTAGAACCAATGAATAATTTCTTATAAAAGAGATATATAAAACAATTTTACATTACAACCAAAGGCATCACATTTATATCTACATAACTTCCTTCCACCAAAAAAAAAAAAAAAAAAAAATATTTCGTCATTTCTTAAGTGCGCCAGAGTTTTGGTAAATTAAAGCGCTTAGGAAGCCTGCCAAGTCATTTATTGCATGCTTAGCGAAAAATATGCTTAAATGCTTCATAACAAAAGAAATGATAAAATGAAATTTACAAAATTCTCCCTCTCCGCCATGCCAAAAGCTTACACTTATGTTGTTGTTGTTGCTTTTCAAAGGCCATCTTGTATAAACAACATCAAAAAGCAAACAACTGAAGCTAGCAAAGCACAAAAGTTATATGCAAAAACAAAAAAAAAAAAAAAAAAACGTCGACATTTGAGGCAACAAAGTGAAATGGAATGAAAACAAATAGCGTCCGCGTCAACATCAGGAAATAACACCTAAATTGAATCAGCTGCGCTACTGAGCTGGCAGCGTGCCTGACTGCGTTGACTGGCTTTGCCAGTTTTGTTAGGCTGTTTAGGTCTACTTAGTGCTGCTGACTTACCTGACTGCTAACTCTGACTGCCAACCTGCTAGGCAGCCGTCAATAATGTGTTTCAATGTTGCAACAACAACAAAAACGCTGTATTCAACCACTCATTCACATACAATGCATACTTTTAACGGGAAAATGTAAAACACATCATGCCAGCTAACATACATACATACATATATACATACATACACATGCTTACATGGACTAATATTACTTGCGGCGGTGCATGTTGCGTATGAGGAACATTGCATTCCCGTTGCCATTGCTATGAGTGTGTTATATGTGGGTATGCCACATCAAGGTAATGACACACATAACCCAGCACGTAAATTGTGTTTGTCAATAAGTTTGTTTGTATGTGTGTGTGTGACGTTTGTTTGCTCTTACTCTTGCTCTTGCTCTCTCTCTCTCTCTGTATCTCCCTCGCTGTTTCTTTCAGACCATTCATCGACTATGATATCCTTGGGTAATGCACTTTTCAAGGATATTAGCGTCATGTAGTGAAAAATGCAAAGGGGGAAACAACAACAGCAACAACGATAACAATAACAAATGCATAAAAGAAAAACACAAACACAAACACAAGCTTAGTGTATTTAGCTTTTATTTTTCTACATATATTTTCATTTCCATGTTTTTGTTATTACTGCAAACAGACCCCCCCGCCCGTACGGAAATGGCAAGTTGTTGTAGTACTAGTGGTGGTAGTAATAGAAAATCGTAATGGTTACTAAAAATAGATATTTCCCATGTACATACATATATGTGCTCAAATATACAGTGTTGGCAGCTATAAAATATCTACATACATACATACATACATATATAAATGTGCGCATACAACTCATATTCTAAAAATAGAAATTTGCGGCGACTACTGGCGGCGTCATGACGTTGCGGCGGAAATATCGATTGGACACCATGCAATGTTGGTAGGAAAATTTTTTGGAAAATGTTAAAGTTAAAAAAAAAATTTTAAAGTGCCAGAAGACTGAGCAAAAAAAAAATTAAATGTTAAGTATAAATCTATTACTCACAAAAGCTAAAAACTTGAGTTCAGTAGATTTGAAAAACTGAAATAAGTACTTTTTATAATGTCAAAATTTTGCATAAGTTCAAATAAATTTTCAGAATTCCGATTCATTGTTCAACATGAAAATTCCGAATAAATTAAGCGTATTTGGGAGCTCAAAATTTAAACAATTTAAATTCGTTTGAGTATCAAATTCGGAATCAGCAAGCTTAAAGCCACATAAAGAGGATGAAATTCCTCTGCGTTGACGATCTAATCGAATATATCACGTGAATATAAAGTGATTATGATGTGCGGTGATGTTTTACAATATGTTGTGATGTGAGGTGATGCTTTACAGTATGTTGTGATATGATGTGAGATGATGTAGTATACCGTCAGATGATGTGGTTTGAATTGACGTGATTTGAGGTGGAGTGATGTAAAGTTACTTGATGCTATGTGATGTGAGGTGATGTTTTTCAATATGATGTGATGTGAAGTGATGTGAATGAAGTGATGTGATATGAAGTGATGTGATGTGAGATGGTGTGATGGGAGGTGATGAAATGCAGTATGATGTAATGTGAGGTGATGTGCGATGAAGTGATGTGAGGGGATATGATGTGAGGTGGTGTGATGTGATATGATATAAAATTGTATGATGTGAGGTGATGTTTTTCAATATGATGTGATATGGTGTGATGTGATGTGAGATGATGTGATTTGGAGTGATGTGATGTGAGATGATGTGATGTGATATAAAGTTATATGATGTGAGATGATGTTTTTCGACATGATGTGATATGGAGTGATGTGATGTAGTGTGAAAAGATGTGATGAGAAGTGATGTGCTGTGAAAAGATGTGATGAGAAGTAATGTGATGTGAGATGATGTGATATGTAATGATGTGATGTGATGTGAGATGATGTAAGATGGATTGATGTGATGTGAGATGAAGCGATATGATGAGGGGATGTGACGTGAAAAGATGTGATATGAGATGATGTGGAGAGATGTGAAAAGATGTGATATGATAATGTGATGTTTTGCAACATTATATGTTATAATATGATGTGATATGAAGTGAGTGATGCGATTTAGTATTATGTGATATCTTGCGATGAGATGTACTGTGATAAGATTTCGTGTGATGTGCTGATATTTGATGTCATTCAATAAATACTTATGCGATCTGATGTAAAAACTTCACAGTTTGCATAATTGTAATGAAGCATATATTTTCTTCACAGAATATGACGTCATACAAAGTAGAAAAAAGAATGTGATGTGCTCAGCCATATGAAAATGGTGATGCCATGTTTTCTGTTATGATTATTTATCATGTGACGCGAACTATTTATTATCATATCATCGGATTCACTTAATGTGACGTGATATGTCATCGATCAGGTCGATCATGTGTTAGCAAGTGTTGTCGTCGAAATAAAAAGGAAAAAAAATTGTTTCTTAGATGTAAAGTGACTGTCATATGATCTCATATTGAGGCAGAGATTCAATGTAACACGACATGATGTGAAAAATCATTTATGTGATTAGCAATTTGATTGGCTATAATAAAGTTAATTTTTTCTACAAAAAATATTACATCTTACATTGAAACATTTTAGAAAAGGCTGTTGTGCTCGAACATATGGAAGCCGTGATGTCAAGTTGTCTGATTTAATATTTTATCATGCGACATGAATTTCATGAAATAAAAATCGGCTTGGTGTAGTGTGATTCTTATGAAGCGATGTGATTGAAAATTGATTATGTGATATAGCAATATTATTGGAATTGATGTGACTTCTTGTTCAACGCATGACATGATTTTTGATAATTGTGATAGAGAGCAGATGTGCCCTGTTGTGTTATAGTGCCCAAAATCGATCATGTGACTAACAATTTTATTGGATATGATGGCTTTATAATTTCATCATCAAAAAAAAAAAAAAAAAAAAAAAAGAACGTCTTACATTTGAAGATTTAGAAAAAAGCATGTGATGTAAATGACCACATAAAAGCTGTGATGGACATCACAGACTGATATAATAATCTCTGATGTGACCTAAAGGAATATTATGCAATATTGAGTCACTCTCTCAATGTGACGTGACGCGATATAATTTCATTTGAGTTGAGTTGATGACGTCCTCTGCTATACATGTATGGAGTTTAACTGTCTGTGATCTCGAAGTGTTGTAATAGAAGTGACATCACATAATTAGACAAAATGCTATTTTAGCACAGATGTGATGATATCTCAAGATTTAATGAATTTTAATAGAAATATCACACAAATTATGCTCAAATTTATGCGGTTACTTAAAAAAAATTTTTCAATATTTTTATCTAAAAAAAAAAAAAAAATTACCCTCAAATATTCTTAAAACAATTTCACCCAATTGATTTCCTACTTGGCAATACACAACATTCTTCTCACCGACATGCTCAACACTCGCATACAACACAAGTTGAATGAATAGCAATAACGAAGCACAAGGACATTGGGGACGAAGAAATACTTTAAGGTGGCAACAGCACAAGTACATACTCGTACATATATACTCTCGCATTTCTTATGGGGATTAGGAAGGTTTTACTATTTGGTTGATGCTTTAACTTTAATATGTACCAAAGTGGAACAAACAAAGTACAGTGAGCAACAAAGTAAAAGAGAGAGCGAAAGTAGTTAAGCGAGAGAAAGATAGTCGTTGAAGGAGCGAATGAGTGAAGAGTTGAGGAGAAAGCAATTTCTGATTTTGCCTTTGCAATGTCATTACAAGAATCAAATTTCAACTAAAGAGAGAGAGAGACTGAGCGGCGGAGAGAGAGAAATGGAAAGTGCGTTTGTGTGTGACGCACAAAGAGAGTGCAGGGCAAGGAGAGAGATAGAGAGAGAGCGAAAAAGAGCGTAAAAAATGACAACGAGACAACATTGGGTCACTGCCGCTGTCGCTGTCACTGTCGCCGTCGCTGCCGGCATCAATGTCGTCAGGATGAAGGCAACAATGCTCAAAATAGCATAGAAATTATTGTTGATGCTATTTTTAGAATTTTTACTGCATGCATATAAACAAATGCACAAACACACACACACACACACACAAACACATACTGCAGCTGTTGGTCGTATTTATAACGAAAAATAACACAAACAACAACAACAAACGATTTAACAAATAATGCACGCTCTACCACTGCTAAGCAATGCGCGGAGAACAACACAAGAAAGAAGGTGTTGATGGAGAGGGAGTTGGTTGTTGCATGGATTGGCAGTGAAATGAGCGCAGGGGAAGCGGAAGGAAGAATAATAAATGAAATGCGCTGCTACTATAAACTCAGCAATGAAAATGGATAATCGCATTGGTAACGAACGCACTGAAGGTTATAGGCAGCTACACATACATACATATTTTTCTGTATATAGTTACCTACATACTTATGTCTGTATATCTATGGTATAGTAGTCAGTGAGCAGTGGCTGGTGGCAGTGAAAGGCGAGCAACTGAAAGCAGAAAGTGCAATTTGGTACTAGTAAGCATATAGTTATATATGTATATGTATGTATGTATGTATGTATGTATGTACCAACCCAAAAGAAACTATAAAGTGTATGCCACTTGGCAGGTGTTGTATGGGCAACATTGAGGTGGGTTCAAAGGAAAATGAAAATAAAGAAAGGGGGAAAAAATATAAAAATAAAATAGAAAGAAAAAGAAAGTAAAAAATTAAGAAAAAAGTGAAAAAAAAAATAATTATAAAAAATATAACAAAAAAATTTAAATAAAATACAAAGAAAAAAAAAAATTAAAATAAAAATAAATAAAAAAATTTAGTAAAAGAAAAAAAGCAAAAAGAAACAGGAGTAGCAAAGCGAAAAAGTAAAACAACAAAAAAATGGAAATTCGCTTAAGAAATTTAATTGTTACGCGATATTGCTGTGCTGCGTGCACTAGCTGCGTTGCTGCTGTTGTCGCTACTCTTGCATGTGTTAAGTTTCTTACCGTTATACAGGATTAACAATGACTATAAAGAAACTCGTTGAACTTTTGTGTAAGTTGTAACGGATATAAAAGCCATCAACGCCATCATCGAATGGAGGGCATACAGCGTGCATATGTACTTAGCTGTATAGTTGATGAAGGAAATCGAAATGATTTCTTTGCTGCCATACCACTTGCACTTTGACATACCACAAACAAGCTGAGGACTGAGTGACGTTGACGGCGTGACAATGCTGGCGAGCACTCTATTTATATATATATATATATATATATATATATATATATATATATATATATATATATATGTAGAGATAACTTTGTATGCTTATGCACATAAGTGTATTGCTTGTGTAAGTTGAGTTCATTGGGAAAGTGTGCGTGCACTAATAAGTTCAGAAAATGCAATGAAAACTCGTTGCGCCTGTTTGTATACTTCATTTTTCTCCACTTGCTGTTTATGTATTTTTTTGCTGCTCCTCTGTTTTTTTTCTTTGTTTTTTTGAAGTGACTTTTACTCAACTTTTGTGTGTGGAAATAATTTTTTTGTGTGTCCGTCACGAGACTTCTATACTGCTTTGATCCTATTAGTCATACCCATTACAAGGTTTTCCAAAATATTGGGACTTATATTTAGCCATGCCATAAGGTCACGTTCCCACAGTTCATTGCTGGTTTTTGCAGCTTCTTTTTGTGCATAAAAATTTCGTTTTACAATAGCCCAAAGCTGCTCTATCGTAAATCTGAGCACTGTGAAGGCCTTCGTTATTATTGCTGTATGTTTCGCATCATTACCAGATTTTTTTATATTTTCTTGTACGATTTATTTTATTAAAGTGGAATTGTTCCTTGCTTGCATATCCGTCACATTACTATGAGAAGACCAGAAAAAAAATTTCTTTTCGAAGTCATCGTTAATATCTGCCTTGTTGGAAGAAATAATAGGACTTTTTTTCTTGAACAAGTGCCATTGGATGATAAGTACAGTTAATCATCCCCAGGAAGGTATCGGACAAAGAATTTCGGGAATATAATTCGATATACTGCGATACTGCAAGTTTAAGATCTCTATTTATTACCGTTTTCAAGAAAACTCAAAATTTTCTCAGAATCAAGTAGACAAGAAAAGTAGATAAAAAAACTAAAAATTCTCAGAATCAAGTAGGCAAGAAAAGAAAATAATTTTTTTCTCAGTATCTTGCTAAACGATTGATCTAATTTCAGGATGTATTCTAGGTAATAATAATAGCTTCCAGCAAAAAAAACTAAGATATCGGCTCAAACGATCTTTCAAAAAAAAAAAAAAAAAAAAAAAAAAAAAAAAAAAAATCCCGAAATTTCCATTTTTTGAATTTTTAGAAACGTACCGATCCTGAAAAAATTTTGAAACTAGTTTTTTAACTTCCTCAATAAATTTTCTATAGATTTATGAGAACAATATATTTTCCAAAACGAAATGTGATATAGAAAAAAAATTAAAAGCCTATTTTTTATACAAAATTCTTCTTTTTATGATTCCGCACAAGAACCAACAAAATGCGGAGTTTATTTGAATACTGAAAGTAAAGAACAACATTATAAAACTCTCCTACAAAAACAATAAAATCAATTAAAAAAAAAAAAAAAAAAAAATTAGTTTTTTTTTCAATATGACGTACTGTTTGGAGAGTTTCTTCTTTTTTGGCACAGGCATCGCTTACGCGATTATAGCAGCATCAACAACAACGCGCTACTCGTTCTTCAGACAACCATATTTCGAGTCCCGGCGAAGTCAATCAGGCTCGGCCCGCTTGGGAATGATTCGCCATGAAGGCTGAATTTTCGGATTGTTACGCCAAAAAACCCTTCTTTGCCCACCCTGTTGTTGAAATAGCCTAGCACAACTTTGAAGTCTTGGCGGAGGTGGCGCTCATAAGTACGTTCTAGGCTCTCATAGAAAGCATCTTTGGTCACGCCTTCCTTCTCTTCAGTCGGTATGTGGGCGCAAATCAACGACATGTTGAAGCACATCACTTTGATGCGAATTGTGGCTAGACGTTCATCCATCGGGGTGAATACCAAGACACGTTTGTGACGGAGTCTCTCTCCCACTACAAAATCCAACAACAAATTTGCGCTACTTTAAATGGCCACTATAGTAGATTTCTGAAGGACCCCACTTCTTCTGTCTTCGTGCCGTCCATCGCATTTCTTGGACGGTGATGATGCCAGCCTTTAGTCATACGAGGACATCAATCAGCTGTTAAGCAGCATCTTCCCAATTAAGGGACCGGACATTCCAGGTGCATGCCCTCAAATCGTGATCTGTTATATGTTTTCAGCGGTCGTCATCAATAGGGGGGTCTCACAACCGAAGAATGTATGTTGGCTACCCAGAGGATACTTGGTCTAAGAGCGGAAGTCGTGAGCTGCTTGCAGCATATGCAAAATAATCGTTTCTGGCCACTCCCACTTCCAGTTCACTGCGCGAACTTCTACACATGGCCCCAACCACACATGTTATGCATATTGGTACTGGATCGAACTCGCACAGCTATGTATATCATATAGTCCCCATCCAACAGATTTGTCAGAATGAAGTTTTTAGGTGGAAAAACCGCCAAAAAAAGCATTTAAGAGCGTGAAATTTGGCATTCTTGGGACATATATTCAAGTTGATATTGACACTGAAAATCATCTAAATCGAATTTTGCAATTTGCAATAAATTTAATATATTCATGAAAGTTATAAAAACTTCGGCACGGCCGGAGACAGCCATTATTTCTTGTTTTCTTTTAATTTCGATTTGTCTACCTCGTTGGGATTTTTTCTTTGTTTGGTTGTTAGTTACCAGTTTCCTTTTAAAGAAAATATATTTTTTATACATTATTATTTTTTTTTAATAAAATAACTTCTTTTTTTATTTATTTAAAAAGTCGGCATTAGCTCCTTTTACTCCACGTGGGAATCATATGAATAGCAAAGCCATTAAATGACCCTTGCGCATACATAAATTTATAATATATATATATATATATATATATATATATATATATATATACGTATGTTGTATTATTATCTGCGCCTCCAACATTCAACATGACCTCGCTGAACCTAACCTAACCTAACCTAAAATACAGAAGAAATATGTTTGCGACAAAAGTTTAAGCCAGAAAATGCAAAGCAATGCAAAAATATAAATAACACAACACACAGCTCCACTGAAAAAAAAAAATAGGGGAAAAAAAATTGAAAAAAAAAATTGAAAAAGAATAAGCGAAAAATATTAAATGCTTCGAGAAGAGGTGCGCAAGCACTGCAAATACATACACACACTCACACACACATTTATGTGCAGTAAAATGCATGAAAAATGCAAGTCTTGGCGTAAAAGGTGTTAGCCAACGTTGAATGCAAACGCAATTTTGAAAGAAAAAGAGAAAAAGAGAAAAATTCAAAAACACAAAACAACGCACTCCGCGCTCCCCTCTCACAGACAACTACAAAAGAACGTAGCGCGAGGGGTAACAGTGTTGCCGAGTCAAAGGCAGACCTTTACTTGTTCGCTGACTGGAATTTTTTTTTGTTTTTTGTTTTGTTTTTGAAACAAAGCCCAAAGCCACTAAGGCAGCCTCTGCCGGCAGTCTCAGCCACTGCTGTAGCAGTATTTGTGAATTGAGTGCATTTCGGCTAACACACCGGGGCGTATGAGTTATTATTGTTTAGTGGCTGTGATTTGCTAGCGATGAGAACTGCTCGTGTACACACACACACACACATACACACACACACATACTCGTACATGCCATAACTAACGACGAATCCAACGCAAATAATCCAGCATGAGCATGTAAGGTTTTGCCATACTATATATGTATGTTTAAGCTTGTTTGAGTTGTGTTCACAACAGAGACTTTCGTGAAATGCACAACAATAGAAATGTAAAAAAAAGAAAAAAAAGAGGATAGAAAAACCTGGAAAAAACAATAGGCGGCGGTAAATAAAATAAACGAAAACAAATCTGCTGCAATTTTGCTCAGTGTTTGCTGGCAATCAGCGTTAGTTGGGGCGAGCTTATTCCATTTGGTTGTTTTTTTCATACTTTATTGGTTGTTGTTGTTTTTGTTGTTGTTGTTACCTGCCATGACAAATTTTCACAAATGCTTTTGCCTCCACACAAGCGCATACTCATGCGTTTGAATAACGTTGCATGGCGGAGATTTATTCACCAGCTGTTTCTGCTCAGTCTGGCAACGGTACACAAAGCTCCTCCTGTCTATTCTTCTTCTTCTTCTTCTTTGCCTACCTCTGCGCGCTGCATGCAGGTTGCTTACCTCGTTTCATTTAATCGTGCAAATTTTTCAGTAAATGCAAACAAGTCGCTCAACAATTTTTTGTAAGTTGCTTGCCGGTTGGGTGGTGAGAGAGGGAGAGAGAGGGATAAGCTTAGCCAATGGTTCTACTGCCGGTACATCTGTTGATTTTAAATGCGCACTTAAATTAAATTAACTAACATAACTATAAATATATATTAGTAGCACGGAAGGGCTGGGTTTTTTTGGTCAAAAGTAACAATAAATTTTCATAAAATTTGGCCAACAAATTTTTTTCCATAATTTAGAAATAAACAGAAGAAACTTGGATGGGGCCATGTGTAGAAGTTAATGAAAGTAAGGAAAGTTTTTGACTGCCATTCTGTCCTGGTAGTGGTCAGAAATAATTATTTTACATATGCTGCAAGCTCACGACTTCCGATCTTAGACCAATTATCTTCTGGGTAGCCAATAAACAACCGTTTGGAGGCGAGCTAAAGTGAGAAGGCGAATCTCCTGCGGTTGTGCGTAGGTATGCTTTTTAGACCGATACATAAAAAATATGCTCCAAAGAAAAATCAACAAATGAGATCCCCTTTTTGATGACGTCGTCTGCAAAAGTTTAAAGGATCACGATTTGAGGGCATGCACCTGGACTGTTCGGTCCCTTAATTGAGAAGATGCTGCTGCCCAGCCGGTTGATGTATTTGTAAGACTAACGGCTGACATCACCGCCGTCCAAGAAGTGCGTTGAACAGCACGAAGACAGAAGAAGCTAGGACCTTATGAAATCTACTACAGTCCTTTAAATGGCAGGAGCTCAAATTTGGTGTTGGACTTGTAGTGGGAGAGAGACTCCGTCGCCGACTGGTCTTGGCATTCACCCTGGCGGATGAACGTCTACCCGCATTTCGCATCAAAGTCAAGTTCTTCAACATATCTCTGATTTGCATTCACGCTTCGACAGAAGCGAATGAAGATGTGACCATAGATGCTCTCCATGAGAGCCTAGAACGCACGTATGAGCGCTGCCCATACAACGATGTCAAAGTTGTGCTAAGTTATTTCAACGCCAGGTTGGGCAAAGAAGGTATTTTTGGCGCGACAATCGGAAAATTCAGCCTCCACGACGAAACATGCCCAAACGGGCTGAGACTGATTGAGTTCGCCGGGGAAGGAAATATGGTCATCTTTAGTATCAGATTCCAGCATAAGAAATACATGGCGGTCGCCAGAACGAAGGACGGAAGACATGTTTCCAGTGTTGTAGACACTTAGTGCTTACGTTCCGAGGACCAAATATCGACTCGGATCAGTATGTTATAGCAGCAAATTCGCACCCGCCTCCGTGCGGCAAAGAACGCCCGTCAACAAACACAATTAAGATCTGGATATTGTAGTAGGATTAACACCTACCTATCCAGACTCGACCCTGATATACTCAACACATGTCCCGCATGCAACGGACCCCACCTCTTTGCATGTCCACTTAGCCCGACTCATCTAACACCACCCCTCTCCCTCTAGTCCGAACCCGTCGAAACAACAACAACAACACACAGCGGATAGTCATCAGGTTTTCTACTCGGCATGTGCAGCTGCTCTCTGACAGCACTCATCAGCGACTCGACATAAGAGAGCCGTGGAATGAAATAGCAAATTCCTTGCGTGCCGCTTCTTCGGAAACAATTGGTTTTCAACTAAGCCAGAAAAATAGCTGGTACGACGAGGAATGTCGAACTGCAGTGGAGAGAAAACAAATTGCAAACCTCGCAACACGATGGTAACGAAATTCTTAGAAATCGCTTTGCTCAGATGTGAGACGTAGGGTCAAAAAATCCACTAAAATACATCTAGGAGTGTGATTTGGGACTTCTCCGCAGCTCTGAGCTTGACAGTGAGCCCCCCCCCAACCATCTACGTGTACTTGTAATGAGTAGAACATCCTGTCATACTCAACAAGATGATTTCCATTCTGGAGTGCAGCTGCTGTAGAATACCGTCAACTGATCTGTTCTCAGTTCCCTTGTTTTGCTTGGTCTGCGTCTTCAGGATGTAATCTGTTGATATTACAGCTATCCTCCCCCTGACGAATGTAGCCGTATCTGTCTGAAAGTCGGATCTGCTTGAAGATCGTCAAAACGAGGTCCATAAATAAGGCTCATACTAAATGCCACATCCAGTGAACTCTGCTGCTGTATTTGAACGGAATCGGTGCATCAGCGTATGACCTTCGGCCAGTGCGTTCAGTGCGCTTCCAATAGCCCCGGCCGCGTTAGTTTATTTTATTTTTATTAGTTTTCCCCTACAGCATAGCGGTAATAAATTCTCATAGTTTAATAATAAAATTCGAAATTCCACATCTGCTACCCTGGCGACAGTATGATCAATGAAAAAGGCAAAAGTAATTAAAATTTGTCGTTGATTTGCTTAAATAATTAAAATAGATTTATAGTCGCACAAAGAGCAGCGCTTCCGAAATATTGAAAATCCTGAAATTAATCGAATAATGGCCTGCCTTGGTGGTGCATTTTGGTAAACTCAAATGCTTTGCACTTTATTGCGGTGATCTAAAATTAAATTTAAAATACATGCACACCAACACATCAACACACAATCACACACACAGACAAGGCAACTCAAACCTCAAAGCCTCACTTTAGTCTATAGATGGTTGAATTGTCTGTGGCTTACCACCACAAACACCATCATACAGGGATGAGCCTACCCAAACGCAGCACAGCAGTGAGTCCAACATGACGTTGCTCCCCTTCTGCTTCTTCTTCTTCTTCTTCTTCGCTTTTCTTATTTGCGACAGACACCGACATAAAATTGCAATCTTAAGCTGAACGATAGTGAATAAAGGCGAAACACGACAGCTGGAATTGAGTTGAGCTGAATTAAACTCTGTTGAACTGAATTGAGTTGAGCGAAGCGCAACATGTGTTCGCGGCCAACTGCAGAGCAATAAACGAAAATCACTGACTGTCGCATTTTGTACAGCCCAAAAATACCTAGTCTCAACAAGTCAGCTCTCGGCTCAGCTCTCAGCTGATACATATACAGGACATGTAGATATTAAATTGTCCCAAAGTGCATTCATTTCCAATTTTCAGACTGCCGCAGCGTAAATTTGTGAACTGACTCTCCGCGCTCCTACCCTAGTATGGCCTATGCTTCGCAGCTCTTGCTCCAGTATACGAGTTCAGCGAGGTTAACTAAGCATCTGGCAATGCTACTTCAGCTAGTTACACTATCAAAAGTACACAAGTATTGTGCTACTTGCAACATAAGCTGTATTGCCACATGCCACAATTGCAATACACTGTTCAATTGCTTGGTTGGGGCGGAGGACGAGCAAGTTACAAGTTGCTGTAGCTGTACTGTGTCGAGCATTGAATTAAGTTGACTTGGCTCTTGCCGTACTCCTAAGTGCTGCTGCAGCAGTGTTGGCGGCATTGTTGTGATCCTTGTGGGTTCACACAGCGATAAAGTAAGAAGTTGGAGACGAAAACTTTTAGCCGCCACTGCGACAGCCGCAACAACGATAAAGTTTGCGGTTGCATTGAAGTCATTGAATGTTTCCTTGTCTTACCACGGCCGACTACCAACGGAAGAGCAGCACAATTCAATGCGCCTCTTTTGTATTTAAGTAGTTGTACAACTATTTACGATTGCCGCTGCGGTAGTTTGTTTTACGGATTTTATTGTCTTTGCTCATGGCGCTGGTCGTGGTGCTTCTACTGGTCACATATCTCCCATATACAATTTGTAGTTCAATTCACAGCTGGTTGTGGTATTAAGAAAATTCTTTTGAAGATTTTTATTATTCCGTTTCCTACGGAATGCATAGTGACTTATGTGCAGAGAAAGAATAGCATTTTTAACGAGTTCAAATATGCATATTTGAACAGGGATATTTAATTCAAAAAACAAATTTATGAAAATAGCGGTAGAGTTCGCTTATATTGAATTTTCTAGTGATTTATATACTTTATTTTTGAAAAAATTTATACTTACCAAGAGGTTTCCTAATAAATATGTGAAAACATAAAACATAAAACATAAAACGTGGAACATAGTTCGTCAACCGTTCCACTAGAACTCACTCAATAATACAAATTCTTGCTTGCTCTCTCTCACAAGCCTCGCTCTGGCACCAAACTATTTTATAAAATGGCGAAATTCCTTTTGCGGGTAAACTTTGTGCTCCGCAAGGCCGCTTATCATGAGAAAAACTCAAAGAATTCATCATTTTCTACTTTCACCACTAGATAAAAGGCCGAAAATATCGCTGAGGAGAGGCCAGTCATTAAACTAAGTCAGACTACACCAAGCCATGTAATGGCTGTTATTCTTCATTCACAACTATAGACAAGTAATCTTTTAAGCTCTTAGGATCGCTCTCCTCATTTCATTTCCAACAGAGAGATGGTTAGTATGCTGTGGGTAAGGTCTTATAAGGTTTAAGCGCTGGCCGTGAAGTTCGCTCTCTCAAAGAGCGATCAGATTAGTTTCTCACCAGTGTCTCCCGATGCTGTTTGGATTTCATATTCGTGTGATATTGGAGAGACTATTCCATGATCCTCGGTCAGAGAGCAGCCAAGATAATAGACTTTTGAGAGTTACTCGTAAGCTGGTAGTATATTACGAGTTGGGTTTTGTCACAGGTTGATGTGAGCTAATCCGAATCAGAATTAAAACAAAGGCAAAACTTAGTTTGAATACACAAACATCGTCGAAGATCTGACTACTTTAGTCCAGGAAGAGAGAGAGAGAGATATATATAGATAGAGAACGGGAATATTGCAGAGAGGTCGTATTGAGAGCGAATAACGTTGATCAGCCAATACCGTAGCGATGTCGGAGCAACTTATGTGCAACAGTAAGCGCACTAGCACCGCGGCGATTGATACTCAGCAGTGTCGCAATGAGCTGACACACAACAGTGAGTACACTAGTAGTAGTGGTGATTGGCTCTTAGTTTTGCGGGAAAAGCTGACGGCAACGGCAGCGGTTAACTCTCCGTATTCCTACCGACTCGGCAAACTAGACCCGGTGACAGCGAAGCATCCTAACAAAACTCACGAAATTTTACGAACATCGTCTAACACCTCAACACTCACGAAATTGTACGAATATCGTCGCTGACCTTTTCGTACACTACATGAGTAGAGGCTGGTACGCAAGCAGCGGTGCCAAGCGCTAAGCTACCCTTTCACACTTTACAGAGAGCCTGTGGGCGGAGGTTTGGCTCGGTTGGAAGAGGAGCCGACTAGCATGTAGTCAGAGGCACAGAAAAGCTTTGCTCGACCAGCTAAGCGCACGGCTTACCTAACAGAGTAAACCTCTCCCATAAAGTCTCTTTTCTCCACTCATTGAACACTAAATGTCTACTGTTCTTTCATGGCCACTAAAGCAGATGTCGAAAGGACCTACTTTTTTCCATACCTGCCCAATCCATCGCACCTTTTTAATGGCTTCTAATTCTATCTTAACAATTTCCAAAAGAACATCAGAAAACTGATTCGAGGATAATGCCCTCGGAGAGTGATCCTGAAATGTTTGCCATTATATTCATCAAACTTTGACGTTCCCAACTAATTTTTGTTCGTCAGGAGACCGAAAGCCCAGTGGCTAAGATCATCAACTTCATCAAGCTCAAAGAGCATTTGAGAAAAAACTTTCCAACAGATTAAATTTGTAATAAAAATTAAACTTTTATTAAAAGTCAAGATATAAAAAGTTTATTTTTAAGCTTTAAAGCTTTCTCCACAACAAGCTCGTTGATCCTTTGCCGCTGTCTGCAATTGTTGCAAATTTTAAATAAGATATATCGCACTATTTACAACAATAACTCAATATATATATATGTATCGAGACACGTATCTCGTTCATTGACATGCATACATACATACAAATTGATGTAAACTTACGGTAAATATTAATGAGATCTTTGGTCGCGGCATCATTAACCTATCAATATGCTGAAATAAATTTGCAGTCCTTACGGTAGAGCCTGCAGGCGTACATATATGTAGGCATGTGAAATTTACATACTCTCTTCACTTACACATACACGTCACTGCGCATGTGTTTGTATGTAAATAAGTTTATATTTATCATAACAGCAGCAGCAGCAGCTGCACCATTGCCGACGGCGGCTCATCACCGGAAATGTTGTCGCAATTAAAAATTGACGTTATTTGACTGCCTATATGCAACAACAACAACAACAACAACTACCTTCATTGGTACAATGCAAGCGGCACGCTTTAACGTCATTTTCTGCGTAACACCTTCCCTTCGATTTCGCCTTCTCGGTTGCGGTTGCCACATGTACGGTGAAATTGTGGGGGAGGGGGGGGGGGAAATAAGAGGAAAAATTAAAAAAAAAATCAAAATTGCCATTTTACCGTTGTAAATAAGGCGAAATTTCATTTTAAATGCAATCCACTTCAGTTCACTTCACACCACATCTCGCTTAATGCACAGCCGTTGCGTAAGCGTTGAAGCGCTGTCGTTGCTGTGTACATATGTATGTATGTGAGAATAGTCACACATTTAAGTGCTAGCAGGGTTAAATCCAACAGTGGATTGCATAATATTTACCAAATAAGAAGATAAAATTAACGAAAACTGATTTAAGGATTGGCGGCTTTTATTGGGCGCTGAATTAAAGAAAAATACATAAGAATAAAATAGGCAATAATTACAAAAATAAAAAGTAAATTAAACAAAGTAAATTTAACTAATATAAAATAAAATAAAATAAAATAAAATATGTTAAATGAAAAAATTATATAATAATATACATTAAAAAAAAAAAAAATTGAAAAAAAAAAAAAAAAAAATTGAATGAAAACAAATTTTAATTTTTTTGAATTAAAAAATAAAAAAACTTAAACAAAATAAAATGAATAAAAAAAGTCTTACTGAAAAATAATAAGATAAAAAGATGTAAAATAAAATAAAATTAAATAAAAATAACAAATATGAAATAAAAAAATAAAGTGAAATAAAGGGTGAACCAAGTAGAGGTACTTTTTTCTATTTCTTGACAGATCACGCGTTAGTCGTGTCAGGCTGTCATGTTATTTTTGTTCAGTATTGTTTGGCCTTTCATCATGGAGAGACTTACGTCTGAATAGCGTTTTCAAGTCATTCAACTTTATTGCGAAAATTCACGTTCTGTGAAGAATGTGTTTCGCACAGCCTACTGAGCGTACTATTCGCAACACCATCACTCATCTTGAGACCCAGCATTCATTATTGGATAATATTCGACCGAATAGTGAAGTGAAGGAAATATAGCAGCCACAGCTGAGAGTGTACACGAAGACCGTGGAGAGTCGATTCGCTGCCGTTCGCTGCAACTCGGACTGATGTATGGAATGACTAGGCGCATTTTACGTCGAGGTCTTAAATTGGAAATGTAGAAAATACAGCTTGTGCAAGAACTGAGGTCGCTCGACCGTGCCAATCGAAATCGCTTCGTTCTATGAGCTCTTGAAAAGTTCCAAGAAGATCCGACATTTTCAAGCCAATGTGTGTTCAGCCATGAGGCCCATTTCTGGCTCAATGGGTATGTAAATAACCAAAAGTTTCCGCATTTGGGACAAAGAGTAACATAAAGAGACTCAGGAGCTGCCACTTCATCCAGAAAATCAAAGGATTGGTGAGGTTTGTGGACCGGTGGAATTAGCGGTCCATATTTCTTCAAAAATGATGCCGGTGAGAACGTTACCATGAATGGCGACCATTATCTCGCCATGATAACCGACTATTTGATGCCTGAAATTGAAGCTGGTGATCTCCGCGACATTTGGTTTCAACCAGATGGCACCACTTCCCACACATCGCATCAGTCAATGGATTTATTAAGAGAACAATTCTGTGAGCAGATAATTTTACGTTTTGGGCCAGTCGATCGTGCGATATCACACAGTTAGACTTCTTCCTGTGGGGATATGTAAAGTCTAAAGTCTATGCGAACAATCCCGCTTCGATTCAGGTGTTGGAGCAAAACATCACACGTGTCATTCGCCAGTTACCAGTCAACGGATGGATCATCTGAGATGCAGCCGTGGTTAACATTGGAAAGAAATAATCTTGAATGATAATAAACATTTCCCATTACATTAGAATTTGTTAGAATCTGTGTTTTTTTTTTTTCTTTAAAAAAGTAGAGAACTTCGATTTCGAACTTATGACAGCGTAAAGCTTTTTCTTTACCTAAGCGAAATACATTATTTGAAAGGCCTATATTTGTTTTGTATTGAATTCGATCCCTGCCGTTAGAAGTCTGATGAGAGGATGTAAAAAATATGCATTTTGAGTAAATCTCATTAACTTATAACCGCAAGCAATTGCAGGCCGCAGTTAACAATTAAAAAAACATTAAATTTATTATCCAAAAATTATATTTAAATAAAAATATTAATTTATTTTACTAAAGAATTTTTTTTTATTCTTTTTCCTCCCCATATGTACACATTCAATGCTATTTATGCGCTGAAAAACGGCAAAATTATATTTGAATTGCAAAACTCAACGCCATCAACTGCTCAACGGACGGATGCGGCTGATGATGAACTCTGCGACCATATTTAACACGTTTGCTATGAAATGCGACATAAAACTGCATTCAATATCGACTACAACAACAACCACAATAACATGCGATCAATATAACTGTTGTGCCCACTGGTGTTTGATTACTAATACTACTACCGATGCTGCCTGCGTTCATTTTTGCTGAAACTGCCATTGTTACTGCTACTATGACTACAACTACAACTATTACTACCGTTACGGACTGCCCGCTGGCTAATGGAAACATACAGCCAAACTAGATGGCGTGAAAACGTATATGCGTATGCGTCGTGTGCCCAATCATCTGCAGGTGAAAGTCATTAAATGGTTCGATTACCTGTGGTTGACCCAAAAATGTTCCGACGAGGAGCGAGCTGTATCCTGTCTTCCTGATAAATTAAAGGTAAATATATACATAGCATATACAAACGTACATAATTACATATGTACGTATACTTGCCAAGTGCAGTAGCAGTAGCATAAGCACTACCAAATAGACTACACACATAACGGTACATATAAATGTTCGTGAAATTGCATCAGCGCCATTCCGTTTCAACGCTCCGACCAGTGAGTGATTGGCTAGCTAATGCCAATACATGGCTAACGTAAATATTTCTGGTGTGGTCGCATATGACCAATTAGTTGGTGAATGTGGACTTGCGGCTATATACACACATACAAACATACATATTATATGCGAGCAGAAATAGTCGCATTTTATTGAGGCATCGGCTCATGCTCAGCTGTTAGTTAGTGAGTAGCGGAAATTTGCATTTGGCAATTTTCGATTTTTTTTTTGTTTTTCAGTCTAACTGGCTCCCGCTTACCTATACGAGCGCTGTAATGTTCATAAACCTACATACACGCATAAACAGAGTACATGCAGCGGTGCTACTTTTGTCCTACGCTTAAATAGACACATGCATTTCGAAAACGAATTTTCCCTGCAGTTCGAGTAGATTTACGTTTTCGTAATTGTATTTTTGAAATGCCATATTTCCGCCTGCTATATTTTTCGGTAGCAAAATTTTTTGTAGATTTTTCGCTAAGAATAAAAAAAATTATGTTTTACCGGGACTGTGTGCATTAAAAAGCAATGTCTATGCAGATAACATGCGAAGTTATCAAATAAAAAAATTTTTATTTAAAATTCATTAAATAAAAAAAAAAATTATTTAAAAATTTTTTTTTTCAGTTTATTTAATTGAATTATTTTTTTTTGTCAATCTTTTATATAAAATTTTATGTTGAAAACATTTGTTTAAATTTTGTACTTACAATTTTTTTTTTAATTTTACACAAAATCTTGGATTATTATTATGTTATCTTCTTAGTACTTTTTCAATATTAGTATCAAAATTTAATTTATATTTTCAATACAATTGTCTAATTAATTTTGTTTTGTGTGATATTTATTTGCATTTTTTATTAACATTTCGGTCTTTAAATCTTTTTTTTTTTAAATTGACTAGTTTTTATTCAAAATTTGTTATTGAAATTCTTTATTAAAATTTTTTATTCATTTTTTTTATAACATTTACGTCTTAGTATCTCAATTTTTTTATTAAAAATCATCATTATAATATTCTACTAATTTTTTTTGTGTTTAATTTTTATCTTAAATACTCTATTTAAATATTTTGGCATTAAATTTTGTTTTAAATAATTTTTAACACTTTTCAATTAAACTATTTATTTGGCTTTTAATAAAAAAAATATATATTTGAATGTTTTATTCACAAATTTCTTTTTTAATATTTCTTCTACTTTTCAGTCTTTAAATTTTTACTAACTTTTACTTTTGCTGCTTTAATGTTTTTATAAAATTTATTTTTCAATTTCCTTATAAAACTTTTAAAAAAACTTTATTAAAATATTTATAAATTTTTTTATAACACTTTTTATTAAATTCTTTACATATTCTTTTTTTTTTTTTTCAAATTATATATTTAAATTTTTTTAAATTACTTATTTTCCTTTGAAAATTATATTTACATCTTTTATTTAAATCGTGTATTATTAAAAATTGTTAATTACATTTAATATTTAATTAATTTAATTAATTTTGTATTTAAATTTTTTTACGTAATTTTTGCACAAAATATTTTATTTAAATTTTTATTTCAAATATCTAATTTAATATATTTTGTTTGTTTTGTGTGTTCTTTCATTTGAATTTTTTGTCAACATATTAGCTTTTAAATCTTTTTTTCATGTTCTACTAATTTTTTATATTCAAACTTCGTTATTGAAAGGTTTTTATTTAATTTTTTTTCTTTTTCTTTTAAGTTAATTATTTCAATTTTTTTATTAATACAAGTAATCACCATTTTAATTTTGTAAATTTTTTTTAATTTTTTTTATGTTATTTAAATCTAGGACTTCTATTGTTTATTTAAACTTTTTTATTTATACTCCGGTATTAAATTTTGTTTTAATTACTTTTAAAAAAAATTTAATTACACTTATTTTTTTAATGTTAACTTTGCACTTAAAATCTAGGTTGCGAATCTGATTTTTTTTTTAATATTTTCAATTCGAGTTTTTAATCTACATTTCAGTTTTTATAGTTTAACTAAAATTCACCTTCTTATAAAATTTGAATGATTCATATTTTTAATAAAATATTTTTTTTATATTTTATCTAATTTTATTTAATAACTTTTTTATCTGTGTTTTTTTTTTTAAAATATATATATTTAAATTACTTATTTAAATTTTTTTGAAGTGATATTTACACCTTTTTTCAAATTTTATGTCTACACTTTTATAAAATTTTTTTTAAATACTTAATTTATTTAATTATTTACATTTCTTTAATTAATTTTGCATATACATTTTTTAACTAATCTTTTAACAAAATGTTTTATTAGTGATTTTATTTCAGACAACTAATTTTAATTTTTTGATTTAGTTTGATTTTCATTAAAAAAATTTATCAATATTTTTAAATTTTTTTCAAATTCAATTATTTTTTTTACTAGGTTTGTTAAAAGTTTTCTATTTAATTTTTATTGATTTGTTAATATTTGTTTTACACTTTTCTTTTATTAAAAATCAACATTTTATTTTTTTGCTTAAATTTTATTAATTTAATTATTTGCTGAAATCTTCGACTTCCATTTTTTTATTTAATTTTTGTTTCATATTTATACTATTATTATTCCTTTAATTACATATTAAGTTTCTTGATTATGGTTTTTATCTTTTTTTATATTAAATGTTTATATTTGAAATTTTTATTTAAGTTTTTTTTTTTAATTTTTTATCTACATTTTAGTTTTTAGTTTTTTACTACATTTACTTTTTTAGTTTTAATTAATTAAATTTTTTTTAATTTTGTTTATCAAATATATATGTTTATTTAAATTGTTAATATAAAATTATTCTTGGAATTAATTTTTAGAGTTTATATTTAAAATTGTTTATCTAAATTATTTTTGAAAATTTATAAAATTTGCAATTTTTTAATTAATTCTCTAATTAATTTCTCTAAATAATCTTTTTCTTCAAATATTTTGTTCTTAAATTAATTTCTTTACTTAATCATTTAATTTAATTTTTTAACTATTTTTTTTTTAATATATTGTTTACATTTTCAGTTAAGTTATTTATTTTAATTTTTCTTGTTTGTTTTTTATTTCTTTTCTTTTAAAATTTCGGTCTTGAAATATTTTATTCTATTGAAAATAGAATATTATAATATTGAAAATAATTTATAACACATATTTAGTTTGATTTTAAAATTATCAATATTGTTTTGCTTGTAATTATTTTAAATGCTACAAATTATATTTAATTTTTTTATTTTAAATGTTTTATTTAAATTATTTAGTAAAACTGTTTGCATATATTTACATTTTGAATTTGAAATTGTACTATATAAAATTTTTATTTAGATTATATATTGAATATTTTTTTTAAATTTTATATACAATTTTTACATAATTTATTTTGTTTTTAATTTTAAATTATATATAACTTTTTTTTAAGATAAAATGTGTGAGTTTTAAAATTTTATTTAAAAGTTGTGCTTAAACTTTTTTCTATTTTTAAATTTTTTTTTTTTTTGTAATTTTTTGTTCCAAAAATTTTGGCACAAATTCATTAAATCACTAATTTTTTTTTTAATTTTTTCAACTTTCTACCAAAATTGCATATAGCTCTTCCTTCCTTCATATTATTTTTGTCGTACTAATTTTCGCAATGTCTATGTATTGTATATTTTCCAGGCTGAAATAGCAATTAACGTCCATTTAGATACACTTAAGCGAGTTGAAATTTTTCAAAATACCGAAGCGGGTTTCCTATGCGAATTGGTGCTACGCCTGCGGCCGGTACTCTTCTCACCCGGCGACTATATTTGTCGGAAGGGTAAGTGAATTCCAATGCTTTTATATATTTACATACTTACAATTACATAACATATGTATGTACGCGAGAGTAGGTGTTTGCATATACTATATATTTTTTTGCATTTGACTGGCACATGTGGCTGAATACATAAACTCACATTTCAGTTACATCGGCTACATCTGCCCTATGTCGCTTCGGCAAATTATAAGTAATTAAGAGTAATGAGCGTTTTAGGCGTAAAGCTTTAAATTGGTAATTGATATTTAGTCGGTAACTCGAATTTTGTGTGTGCGTGAGAGTGTGTTTGAAAGTGCTCGCTTTGTATTTGCATTTTGTAAATAAACTTAATCAGTTTATATTAAATTTGTGCCTTGAGGTTTATCAAATATGTCGTAATTTTTACTAATTAACGTCCTGGGAGTGACGGGGATTAGTTTTCGAGTATTGAGTTATAAAAGAATTAATTTCTTCATACGATAAAATAAATATAAATAAATAAGATATAAATCTAACAACAATAAATACGAAATATTATTAAACAGGGCAGAAATGGAATTAAACACTAGGAAACATCGTACAGAAAATTTACCAATAATGGCAATAATCTCGCCAGCCGACTGTTGCGTTTTTCAGAGCTTTAGAGCGGGTTCATCGTTTGCAGTCCACACGTATGACTATCGATTGGACTTCGTAGTGAAATGATGGAGCCATGTTTCATCTCTTGCCATATATCGACGAAAAACCTCAGGTTTATTACGCTTGAACATCTCCAAATACTGCTCCGAATCATCAACTCGTCGTTTTTTTTTTGGTCAAAACTGAGCGCGCGCCGCACCAACTTTGCACAGTGCTTTCTCATACCCAAGTATTCGATAATTTCAGTTGATATCTTTAGAGTGCCTGCTGTTTCCTCCTTCGGTCTTCGTCTTCGATGCTCATTTCACTACGTCTACACTTTGCATACTAATCCTTGATGGCTGATTTTCATGGGACAGTGTCCAGAGACTCATCATTAAGCCAAGTTTTTGCTTCAACTGTATTTTTTCCCTTCATAAAAACGCGAAACTCCTTCTTATCCATTTTTTCACAATAACAAAAGTTGCTTCACTCAAAGTGCTATAATTCAGAAACTAATGATCCGACAGCTGTTAACATGCGCGTTTTTTGAAGACTAGGGCTAAGTAAAAATCATTAATTAATTAATTCTAGTAGCGCCATCTATGTGTCAGGCCGGGGACTTTCCAATTGATATTTTTTCAAAGTGCGCAGAGCTTTTTTGAAATAGTTTTAAATAAATTTTTCCTTATATAAAAATTAAAATCAATTTTACTAACAAATATCTTCTTTATTCTCTTCGTTTTTTTTTTTTTCAACCAACAACAACGCTGCAACACCACGGCTTAATCTTCATTACTTTGTCCAAATGCACGCTGGAACAATAAATGCGCCCAAAACTATGCTTTGATTTTCTACTCTGTCACAACACTAATTGCTTCGTCTCAACGCTGTGGTGCACTGTCAATGTGATTGCTTCGTCGATTTGGTTAATGATGTGGATGATGATGATGATGATGATGATGATGGGGATGATGATGTTTATAAACTGAATGCAACAACAACAATAATAATACGATATGTTTAATGCGTGCATAACTGGAAAATTCTTAATGTTGGTGCATGAATCCAACTATGCAACATTGATAATAAACGTAAAACACAACAACAAAAACAACTACTACTACTACTACTACGATAATATGACCATAAAATTTGCCATAATCCTAATGATGTGTCAAAATGTGCAAATTTGATGTGGAAACCACACACACACATATACCCATGCAACTTTGACTTACCATTGAACATTGCACAAACACATACGCTCACACTCTCAACTCCATCATTACTTACGACGACGCGCTCTGGCAACATGGCTAATGAACTACTGTTGCTGTTGCTGCATTTTGGTCACGAATTTCTCATGCCCAACAAACAAATTGTCAAACAACGCTCGTACTAACATGACACACGCTCCCGACGCACTCCCCGTACGTATATATGCGGTTGTATGTTTGTTGTTTGTGCTCACTCGGTGGTGTTTTGTGGTGATTTCTTATGCCAACACGGAAATGCCAATGCCTTCACTCAACTCAATTCAACGTCTCAATTCATCGGTTGACGGTAATGAATTGTCTGTTGGCTTAACCACATGACAACAATATGAATGGTGTAAACAACAACAACAATAACAATAACAACAATAACAACTGCAACGACAATAATAACAATAACAACAACAACAACTGTAACAACTATAACTACAACTACTACGCCTTCGCCGACAACGACGACAACGATGACGTCAACTACGCCTGCTATTGCTCATTTCCGGTGTGCTGTGCGCTATATACCGTTACAACAACGAACAAACAACAATAACACCTGCTTTATACTCACGTCGAACTATAAATCATCTGCTTGAAAATCTTAACCACGCCGTCGGGACTTGGCACACGCCTTTGTTGGATTTTGCTACCACTATTTCACACACACACACACACCCACACACACAATTGAATATATATATATACGCATCTACATATATTAATCTCTGCTATTGTTATACACTCATCTTCGACACTTGGACTTGGCTTGCTGCTCTGTGCATGACTCTTGGCTGTTTGCCTGCCTGATAATATCCACTTACCTGCTGGCGTGACCGCCAACACACTCAACACTCACCTACCGCAAAACCACTGAAATCAATACAAAACCACTCAACAAACACCGTTGCAAAACGCTCGTCTTTTCATATTGACACCTAATAAACTATCAACTGCCATGCGTCTCATCAACATCCTACCAACGCTCCGACCATGCGACCGACCCACTGGACAACATCATTCTAATCTGCCGCCTGCGACACTTATACTTATCAACCACATGGCACTTGGAAACTGTGCTCACTGTTGTGTATGGCTGTACCCAAATCCAACATCTCCACACTTCACTGCCTTACAACTATAACTACAACTGTCTATCGTCAACCATCCACTCTCACCACCTCATCTACAATTGCCGATACTACCTGCATCACATCACATCACATCAGGTGAGGTTGGCAAGGAGATGTATATAGTGAATCGTGGCCGTTTGCAGGTGGTCGCCGATAATGGGAAGACGGTGATGGCTTCATTGAAGGCAGGTTCCTATTTTGGCGAGATTAGTATACTGAATATGGGCACAGCAGGTAAAGAACTTGGTAAATATCAGTTTTAGTGCGCCAGGCGGAACAATATACACGTAAATACGAATGAATGAAACAAAGAAGAAATATAATAAAATATTTATGTTTTTTTTTTGTTTGTTTGTGTAATTTTCCTAACGTCTCTCCCCCTCTTTTAAAAGTTGATGTTAATCAGTATACTCAGTGCAACAGCCCAAAAAACTTCAATAATACTTAAAAGAGAAATAAATTTTTTTAGCAACATATACATATATATACAACAACACACGTACAACCGTTATGTTTTTCTCTCTTCTCCCCCCTCTTCTCCCCCTCTTTTTGAGCATCTCTTGTAGTTACATAATGTCAGACAAGTGAAATAAATAATAATTTCCCTTGAAAATTCTAGAGTGCACATACATACATACATACTTACATACGTACACACAGTTTAAATGGAATTTTTGTGTTGCTTGTGTGTGTGTGTGTGTTTTACTATGTATTTATTTATTGGCATGCAAAATTCGTAAATATTTTCCAATTTAATTTTGATTTTTCTCTGAAAATTTTGCAATTTATTTTTTCTTGACGTTGTTGTGCAAAAAAATGTAGTTAAATCAAAAAATGTCCAATTACAAGCTCATAACAGCACATAGTTACCACTACATATACAAACGTAAAAGACAATTTTCAGATATACACTTAATGTAGTTATGCATACGAATATAGGAGTATAGGAGTACAGGGTGGCTCAAAAATAATTTAAATTTAAAAAAAAAAATCCTTATAACCTTGAATACCGAACTCGAGTTGAAAAAAGAAACTTTTTAAGGAACTTTCTGGCATTGAGATCATACTGGTAGTGATATTTCGAATTACATTTTTGGTATCGAGTGTCCTTTTCGACCTAAATTAAAAAAAAAAGCACGTAAATAGTGTTTTTACATAAATTCGTTTGAAAACCTGCAAATTTTTATTTTTTTTTTTCATTTTATTACAAATACTTATACTTTATATATGAACTTTCGTTCGAAGTATGTAAGAACCAGAAAGAGGAGAGCCAAACCCACCAAAATTCATACCGATCGGATAAGAATGATGGATAGACGGGCATACCTAAATCAACACAGCTCGATTTAGGTATGTCCGTCTGTCCATCTGTTCATCTGAATATTTGAACACAAACTCGTTCCTCAGTTTTTAAGATATTTCAAACAAACTAGGTCAGAAAATGCGCCTATAAGTTTAAACGATCATTCGTCTGAACCGGTTAAGTCGCACTATGATCGACTTTTCAGATATGAGGTTTTGGGTAAAAAAAACCGCTAAAAAGCATTTAAGGCGTGAAATTTGGTCTATGTACATATATTATGAAATGCATATTGGTAGTGAAAATCATCAAAGTCAAAATACTATATCACATAGTCCCCCCTAGTTATATTAACAAATAAAGATCTTTCACTACCTTTGATGAGATCCTAAGAGACCTTAACGATTTCACAGCCGCTTGGCTATTTGTGTACATAAAGTGTGATCCATTTCAAGGTTCCCTAATATTTTAAAGAAAAAAACACAGAAATTTCAAATTTAATTCGGAATGTTTATTATCATTCGAAAGAACATTCTTTGGCATTAATTTTTTGAAGATTATCTCTTTCAAACGTTGGCCGCGTCTCCGTCTCAGATAGTTCATCCGCTGAGTCTAATTTTTTATGATTCCTTCGAGCATTTCGACTGGTAACTGGCGAATAACGCGCATGATGTCTTGCTCCAAGGCCTGATCCGAAGCGGGCCTCATCGCTGAACAAATTTTGGCTCGAGTACGTCGGATCTTCTTGGAACTTCTCAAGAGCCCATAGAGCGAAGCCATGTCAATTGGGAAGGTTGAGCGTCTTCAGTTCTTGCACAAGCTGTATTTTGTACACTTTCAATTTAAGATCTCGACGTAGAGTGCGCCTAGTCGTTCCATACGTCAGTCCGAGGTGCTGCGAACGGTGCCGAATCGACTCTCCACGGCCTTCGTGTACACTCTCAGCTACCGCCGCTATATTTTCTTTACTTCGCGCTGAACATGGTCTATTCGGCCGAATATTATCCAATAATGAATGCTGAGTCTCAAGATGGGTTATGGTGTTCCGCACGCTCAGTAGGCCGCCGATTATGTTGACCATAAGTTGAGAGAAGGGCGCGAAGCACATTCTTTACAGAACGTGAATTTTCGCAATAAAGTTGAATGATTTGCTATGATAAGCTATTGAAAAAAGCACCTCCACTTGGATAACCCTTTATAAATAATTACTTTTTTAAGAAACTGCTTTGTCAGAACCAGAAAACACGCTGTGGTTGCCAGAATCTCCACTTGAGAAGTACAGTCTGATAGACGGAATGCAAATCTGATACTTAATTTTCCAAAAGTCATCAACTCTCACTCAATTATCTTGTTTGGATCCGTCCGTATAGATATTTTTATCCCTCTGCTTTGCCCACCTCACTCTTAGAGCACTCTACTCTGGAGGGGAAAGAAAGTGGAAAATTTGCTTAGTATATTAGAGTTTCTTTTAATACAAATAACTAATAGGGAAGGTTTCCTTACTCAAGTACCGGTTTTGCAGCCAGTCTATACCTCTGTAAATGGAGTATAAATGGAGTATAAAATCTGATGCCTGAGTTGCTGTTGATCTAAAAGCTCTATTCATACAAACCATGCGTTTACAGATATAAAGTGCCAATGTAGCCTTCGTTCTGCTATCTTCTAAGTTGCGTTTTTGTGAGAGCTTCCTGTTCAATGTTAGTTCCAAGTAGTATATTCTCTCCTACTGAGAATATAGACACATTCGCCTGGCCTGTATGTTTTGGATGGCCTTGTTTTTTGTTTTTTTATAATTGTTCGTGTAACCTCACTCTAACGCATTCTGACCATTTTCTTTCCTTTTTAACTCGTCATTCGAGTGCCTCTCCTCAAAGCTTTTAGAGTATTTCATGTTAACTGCAGAATAGGCTTCTTAGCAACCCTTCTATTCGTCATTCTATCTATTATGATATTGGTCTTCTTTTCACAGTTACCTAAATGCTTTCTTTCACTTGTTGAACTTACCGAGCTTAACATACTTACTTACTTCATTTGAGTTACCGTTTACCATCATTTTCTTAGAAAGTCATAATGTAAAAAAATTAAAAGAAAAAAAAACGCTTTAAATTTTTGCACCACCTTGTAAATAAATTCATATCACAACAATATAAGCGTCGTCAGAAAAGAAAAAAAAAATTGGAAACATATATATTTACTAGCATGACAGGAATGGAAACGCAAAGAATAAAAAATTAAATTAAACTAATAATAAATTTTATAATCAGTTTTAACATACACGAAAGTACAAGAACAAGCACAGATATATATTCATGAAATGTACATTTAGGGAGAGAAAAACTTTTATTTTTATTTTCATATGAATTTTACGAATTTATTTTTCAACAATATAATCCAAAATAAATTCATAAAATTCATATGAAAATAAAAATAAATGTGTTTCTCTCCCTAAATGTGCATTTTATGCAAGTGCATTGGAAAGTTATTAAAAAAATTTAATTTAACTCATGCAGTATATATGTGCATAATTCTATATGAATTTCATTTGAAAATTTAATTGATAATATTCGTGAGCTTTAGCAAAATGTGTTTGAAATTATATTTTAGGTTTTTTCCTTTCACTAAAATATGCACTTTGCACCATTTTTAGTATTTATAATATATGTAGTATATAATATATGCCTGTAAAAGCTACCAAATATACCAAATTATTATTAGGTGTGAGTCTACAGTAAGCATTGCCCTAAATGTAGGCAACGTTTTTTTGGCATTTTAATAATTTTAATAGCATTAAATATTTCCTACATTTAGAGTGGCGTATAATGATTTTTGAGTATATTTTAAAAATTTAGATGTTCTTCGAACTTATTCTATGTATATCACTCATAGACAAGTGAATCGCAATTATATAGCGAGAAGTATTTTTAAAAGAGTTTTATTGAATTTTTTTTATATAATTGTATTTTTATATAAAATACGAAAAAATTTGTTAAAATTTTTATTAAAAATATTTTTTACTTCATGTACAATGCCAATTTGTATAACAAGATATTTAAGATTTTAGTAGTCAGTACAACTTGCAGACATACTAGCTGTTTTGTATTCTTTAGGGAGTTATTATTAATCATTTATATGTATAATATAATTTCACTGAAACATATTTTTAAGAAACATTTGACGATGAAGTTACTCACTTATGATAGAAAATGCAAATACTTTCATTACATTTCTCTATTTATATGAAATTAATTTTTTTGCGCCCCAAATGTAGGCAACGTGCTATGGCCTTAGTTATTGTTTTGTTAGATGTTGCCTACATTTTGGATGATTCGTCAATTTATTCTTTTGTTATCACTTCTGTTGTAATGAAATGAATTTTAGAATAATTATTATATGCTCAATTTCAATCAATTTGATACAAAAATAATTTATTGAGGTAAGTATATAAATATGTATATAGAGTGCTCTATGAAAACAATGATTATAGGCAATTTCGTGGTCCATTTTAGCTTTGTGGTTTTCACAAGGAAACATCTTTCATGAAAACAGCGCTTGGCCTTTACTCTCTTTGAAATAAAGCGCTTCTGCCTACATTTAGGGTGATGTGAAACAATTTGTTACTGATAAAGTTCATAGGATGAAATTTATAATATTAAAAAGAAAATTAAATGCTTGTTCTCATGCTTGTTGTCAAGCACAGCAGTTTTTGACTTTGTTAAATTTGCAATCTGCACTTCGTTTCGGGCTAGATAGTGAAAATTGTGTCAGCGGTTACTGCGGTACATACATACATCCATATATATCGCACAAAAATACATTTAAATAAGTATATATGTAAATATATATATATACATATTTATACCGAATTGAGCAAATAATTACTATAATTAAATCCCGTGCACACACGCTCACATACACCTACACATATGTACATATGGCTATAAATATAATTGCAGGCAGTTAAGCCATCCAATGTGAACATGTCAATCCTGCATTTATCGTAAAATAACTTCAATTTAATTGTATTATAATTACAAGCGCAATGTGACGATTGTGTGTGAGCTCTACAAAAGCGCGTTCAATCAAACAAAAGTAATTGCTTTTAAGCGCACAAATGCATGCATGTGAAGTGGCTGCATGTAACTGTGTCTATGTAGTTAATATATACTATGAGCAGTCACAGGAGAGAGAATGATATTAAATAGGTTTTAAACTAAAAATTGAAGAAAACACTAATGTTTTTTCAAAATTGAACTAGTTACTTTTTGAACTAGTCTTGAGACTAGTACATTTCAGACAAAAATTTAAAAATTTTCAGCAAATTTATATTATTTTAATATAATTTTAAATAAAAAACTAAAATTGGTTCAAAAGTGATTTAGTAACTATTCTGTCATTTTGAACTAGTTTCGGACTAGTACATTTGAAATAAAATGTTTTATATTTTCAGCAAATTTATATTATTGCCTCAAATCTAATTTTAAACCAAAAATTGAAATTGGTTCAAAGTTGATTTAGTAAATATTTTACCCACTTTGAACTAGTTTGGGGCTAGTACATTTCCGATAAAAAGTTACATATTTTCCGCATATTTATTATTGCATAGAATTAAATTTTAAACAAAACGAAAAAAATTTAATTGCTGAAAGTTTTAACTTATTAGTTTCGTTCCATTTTAAACTAGTTTGAGACTAGTACATTTCAAACCAAATATTTATTATTTTCAGCAAATTTATATTATTGCCTTAAATCTAATTTTAAGCAAAGCATAAAAAATCAAATTGCTTAAAAATTTAACTAGTAAATATATGGTCCACTTCAAACTAGTTTGAGACTAGTTTCTTTCAGATAAAATATTACACATTTTCAGCTAGTAAAATATAATCGTGTAACAAATCACATTTGATTGTATGAAAAAAAGACAGTTTGCTGTCATGCATACTAGTTGCGAACTACTCCCCAACTCCTCCTCTTAGCTGCAACGCATTATTTGTGTTTACAACCAGTTGTCAAAGCTGTCGCAGTAACTCACTTGTGGTTTGTCTGCATTGCAGTCTCTACTCACTGCGAACACGTACGCAACTACACATACCCACTCAACTCTACATGCATAACATATGTACATGCGTAGTTCTCTGCTTACTGAGATTTCGAACATTTGCTTATAGCCTGGCAACTCGTAAACTTGCTCATTATCTGTTTGCAATCAATAATAATAATAACGGCAATAATAACAAGAATATAATCGCATTATAAATGAATAATTTCATTTCAATGCTCGAACGAAAGTTGCTTTGAGTATTACACATAATTATTATTATTATTATAATTTTTTTTTTTTTTTTGTTACAATGTCAACATGTGAATTTGTTTTTGTATTTCATGTGGAAATATGTGCAAAATAAATCGAGAAAAAGACATGAAAATCAATTTTGTAGAACATTTTAAGCCTATAGCTTCCACCGGAAAGCGTCGTTTTGACTCTTACTTTAAGGATTTCCTCAGAAAAGCATTTTCGAAGCTCGTTAGAGTGTTAAAATGTTCTAGATAATTATTCTTTACAAAATTTTACCAGGGGTCTTCTAGGACACAATTTTTATACGCAGAACTTTAAGACCAGTAGGTACTAGAAATAAAAATGAGTGCCCAGAAATATGCAATATTTTCTGTTTCCGTTATATATTAACCCATTACGAGCTTATTTTAACTGTTTCTCAATGAAATGGGCTACATTCTTTTTATATTTAACCTAGTTCAGAGGCCAATGGATTGAATACGGCCAAAAGGGAGGTTTTTGGATACCTAAACTGGTGGTTTTCATATAGGAGCCTCTTTCTTGTGATTTTTTTCGTCACTTGATCTGTTAGCCTCAGGTACTTGAAATATTTCATTGAAATTTCCAGTTATAACAACGGATATTTTTTGTTTTGTTTTTAATTTTGCATCGATTTTATGTTTCCAAGTTGAAACGGGTTTTTCCTCTCAAAGATTTAAAAATAAGCTTTATGTACCAGCAAGTAATCTGAACTTGAGTTACTTTTCAGCTAAGGATGCTGAAATTGTCTATAGTCCAGAGCCAATAATCCTACACTGACTGACCACAGAGAATTCCACAGAGCGGAACCTTAGTTGGGTTCCCAAAAAGTAGTTTTTTTAGTCATTTTAGATCCTGCTTAGACAGATTTGGGTCTCATGGAGTGTGAACTACGATTTACATGGCCTATTTTAGGTGAATCTAAACGTGTTTTTTCACTCAGCAGTTTATACCACAGCCAAACAAAATAAAACTAAGAAACAGCCACAGTAGCCGAGTAGTACTACCGGACACAGGGTCATGGGCTTGAGGACTGGCCAGAAAAATATAGAAACTTTTTCGAAATAAATTTGGAAAACTAATTTTTCTATTGCTCTTTTTTAAAAACTCTTCATAAAAATCCATAGACCGTTCGGAGGTGGCTTAGAATTGACTGTAATTTCATCCATTTGCTGAAAAAAACATCAAGATTCACACCACACGTTTTGAGGAGGAGCTCCGTTGAAAATCACTTTCTTCCGAATTAATAATGGTGCGCCAGTCGTTTCTTCTTTTATCCGTTCATCGCAAATTGGAGGCACCAAGTGAAGCCAGGTCCCAGCGCACCGAATGCTTTCAGAGCTGGAATATTTTCCATCTGAGCTACGTGACCGTAGCCGCTGTTGCCAATATACAAAGCAGTCTTCCGCAAAGCTTTCCCCTCGAAAACTTCAATGCTGGATATGTGGTCTAGTGAGTAGGTCCAATCAGGTCGTTAACAGTAGTGTGCAATCCATAGCCCGTACAGTGCGCTCAATAGGACCTTATAGTCGATAGTGAGAAGGCTTATCCCATGATTATTGCTATAGATTGCGGGATCTAAGCAAGAAAAAATTGTATTTTGGGGAATATTGCGGGAATGACAGTCCTTGGCGTGATAAAAATCGGAGTCGTTCCGGTATAAAGACCCGACTGTCGCGTAAACTATTGGATTTTAGTCGCCTCTTGCGAAAAGCATGCCTTACCGCGGGTAAATTCTTTAACCCCTAAACAGCAGAGGGATCGGGCCCCAATCGTCTGGCATGCTTTTGTTCGACCATATTCTACAATTTATCCGGCAAGCCATCAACCCTGGTTGTCTGTTTTGATTGCAGCTCTTCCGCATCGAATCTTCCTTGCGTTTTGGGATGCACGTTCTTCGCTTCATAGAGGCGGCTTCTTATGAGTACGCATACATACTATTGAAGCCACGTCCTCCGCCTCTTCACAACATAACCAATTTGGATATCAGTCTTTAGAGCCGGTGAGAACCAACTACTGCTTATGCTAGACCACGGTTCTACTGACAACCGGAAGACAATAAGCGTCAGCTCGCTGAGAGAGGTCTTGCTGTAAAGTTAATATTTTTGCCTATCCTAACGTTCAGTCGACCATTCAGATGCGCACCTCCCAGATGTTCGTTTCTCTTTCGTCGCGACGTGCACGATAATCAGAATTGTGATAAAAAATCTCGCTTTCGTGCGAGAGGGAATCCGAATATGATCTCAATACAAGTTTTAATTTAGAAGTATTGAGCTTTTTCTTTTGGAGTCCTCCTACATCTTTTTGAAATTTCCATATAAAAATAGTGAGAAATTGAAATAATTTATAATAACCAAAATACTTGAGAGATCTCGAAATAAATTGCAACAAATGCGTGGGCAACAGGCCGTAAATATGATTATTTCGCAATAAAGGAAGTCCGGTTTGCCGGCGTTATCAAGCAATACGTCAAGCACGTGCTCAATTTGTTTTTTCGTTCTGCCTTTTTTATCTCCCTCTCGTTCTCTCTGCATTATACACTTTATATTCATTTACAAATGGGCTGGCGCATTAATATTTTTAATTAATTAATTAATTTAACAATGCGGGGCGAGTCCTCACATATACAATCAGTACATGCGTTTGTGCGTGTGTCGTATGCACTTGATCTCCCGTTGTTCATACATAATGTGCAATTATCGTAATACAAATTATATAAACGTACATATATGTTGGAATATATATATATTCCATTCAACTGCTTGTAAATATGTTATACATAGGCGTGCTGCATATCATGCGTACACACATACATTTATGCACACAAATGTGCGCTTGTAAAATGAGAATTTCATTAATGATGGCAGCAACAATTAAGGCAACAAAAGCTGCTGTCAACGCAAGTATTGCTCCTCATTAAATAATAGACTCATTTACATGCGTAAGAGGTCAATTGAAAAGCCAAAGAGGTCAAAAAGAAATTTTTTTTTGGCAAAATTCATTTTTTTTTCTACATAGTTCTCTTCAAGGATGATACACTGATCATAGCGACCCTCGAACTTTTCGATACCATTTTTCTTGTACGATTTGTCTTTTGCTTCAAAATAGGCCTCAGTTTCGGCGATCACCTCTTCATTCCACGAAAATTTCTTCGCAGCGAGCATTCCTTTGAGATCTGAGAAAAGAAAATAGTCGCTGGGGGCCAGAACTGGAGACCAAGGTGAATGTGGAAGTAATTCGAAGCACAATTCATGGAACTTTTTCCTTCGATTTTACCGAACCGCCGTGACATGACGCATTTTTCAGCGATTTCGTCCCTCAAATGGTCCAAATAACCCTATTTAATAGTCGCTGCTGATGGTATTCTTTTTAAATATTCTATTCACAACCTAAAATACAGACATCATAACCTTGCCAGCCGACTGTTGTGTTTTTTTCACGTTTTGGAGCGGATTTATACTGTGTAATCCACTCGGATAACTGACGATTCGATCTCGGAGTGAAATTATGCAGCCTTGTTTCATCCCTTGTCACACATCGACAAAAAACTCGTGTTTATTACTCTTGAAATTCTTCAAAACTGCTCCGAATCATCAACTCGTCGTTGTTTTTGGTCAAAAGTAATCTCGCGCAGCACTCACTTTTCACAGAGCTTTCTTATAGCCAAATAATCGTGACTGATATGATGTACATGTTCAATTGATATCCTTAGACCACCTGCTGTTCCATTCAATTTCAATTTACGGTCAATCAAAATCATTTAGTTGATTTTTTTTATTTCTTCAAAAAGCATAATTTCATCAACACGCGAAATTCCTTTTTATCCAATTTTTTTTTTCACAATAACAAAAGTTGCTTCACTCAAAATGCTATAATTCACAAACTAATGATCCGACCGCTGTCAAATTTATACATGCCAATTTTAAAGGTTAGAACTAACTAAAAATCCATATGGATATAATTCTTCCCAATGAAATCTATGTGTCTATGGTGACTTTCCAATTGACGTGTTAGGTATATACGAACTTTTTTTTTTAAATATTCTGCAGTCTCTAAGATTATTGAAAAAATATATATATTTTTAGTTACATTCGAAAAAAAAATATTAAAAGGAGGTAAAATCAAAACAAAACCTTTTTATTTATTTTATTTTTAATTCACTGATAAAAATATATAAATATTTATTATAATATATTTGGTTCAACATCAAAAAAAAAAAAAAAAATTATACTTATAAACACCTATTATTTTTGAAGAATCTTATGAATCAATGCGTAACCACAGCGTAAAAAAAAACATATTTTATAATTTTTTCATAAAAAATTTTTAGTTGCTGTTAACTCTCAAGTAGAATAATATATTTGAAATACAAATTTTAACATGTGGCAGCCCTTTTTAAATGTCTTTCTATTGTGTTTTACGCTTTTTTAACTCTCTTCTATTTAAAACCTACAAATATAACAGTGGCAGCTCTACTGAATAATATATTTAATACTAAGTATATTTAAATATTTTAATTTTAATCCCACAACACCATTATTTTATTTGATCATTTTTATTAAATCGAAATTTTGGGTTGCCAGTTCTTACCGAAAATTATATTTTCCATTGTAGCTTTTCTGAACGCTTATAGTTTTAATATTTTCAACGAAAAAAGTAAATAGTTGGCAACCCTCCTCAAAAATATTTTCCCTTCTAAGTCATTTTAACACATTTCGTGTTTGTACTTATATACATATATTACAAAAATTGAATAATCTCAAATTTTTTTATATAATTTTAGTTTTGAAATAGGTGGCAACTCCACTACTTTTTTTAAATTTTTTAATTTTATTTTAATTTATCTGCCAGAGTTGAGGAATTTTTTCTTTATTTTCTTTTAGCAAATATTGCTAATAGGTGGCAACTCTAAATCTATAATTTTTATTTCATCATTTTCAAATCAATTTAAAATATATAAGAATATCTCATCCTCAACGCTATTTGTGGTGCAAGTTTTTGTTCCAAAACTTTCTCAAAAGTATGTTTAATTCAAGGTTTTCACGTACTCCATGCATTTGCATAATTAGAGAGATTATCCGCCAAGCCTAAAGAAGTCTCAGTCCAAGAACTAACAAAAGAACACGAATATTAGAAAAAAGGAACCAAAGGTTATTTAAAATTGAAAGCCAAGTCAAATTAATAAAAAAAAATTTATAATAATAAAATAATAAAAAATAAAATAAAAAATAAAATAAACTGATAAATAAAAAAAATAAAAAAAAATAAAAAATAAAATAAATAAAATAAAATAAATTAATAAAATTTTAAAAGAAATTATTCCAAAACTAATTAAACTATTGAGTAGTTCTGCTAAGAACATTTAATTACAATTACTTCATATCAAAACTAACCTCTTGCTTTACAATGCAAAACAACAACGTTCGTGGAATTTAATGCGCTAATGCGCAAAGATATGCTAATAATGGAAATTAATTCTGTCAGCTTCAATGTCCAATACTCACAAATATTGTATTATCGCAAGTTAACAATGATTTTCGCATATTCAAGTGCGCACTACATACGATAGCATAAACAAAGCTTTTGTACGTATTACTATGCAAACCCTTAACCTCTACGAGAGATAAACACTTATGTATTTATGAAAGCTGACGTAAGTACGAGGTATTCGCGTGTAATGAAGAAGAACGAGATAATTGCAATTTACACGCTTACGCACATATGTGTAGATATTTATAGGGAGGATTTCTGAAAATTAATTTCATGCAAATTGCCTATGTGTAATCAATTGAAATATATATACATATATGCATGTAATATACATATATAAGTTACATACATTTATTTGAGATTTTCGAAGTAATATCGCCAAAATTTTCCACATTTAAAATATCTAAGGAATATGTTTATAAAAATTAAAAAAAAAAATTAAAATTAAATTAATAAAAAGCAAGTAAATAAAAATGAAATAAATTATTAAGTTAATAAAAAAAAATTCAAAACTGGTGAATAATTTAAATCTATGAAGTTCTAAAATATTCAAATAAATAAATTTTAAATATTAATAGGGCATTAGTAACAAATAAAGAATAAGCCAGACGTTTATTTACTATGAAAGCAAGAAAAAATTTAGCAACCCCGTTCATATTGGACCGCGTCTTACTTTACTCATTACAATTGGTGATAAGCGCATCGTATTTTTTTTTTTCATGAAAACATTAAAAACATTAATCTTATGTTATAATCTCATGTTATAATTGCGTTTGATTATATAAGAAAAAATACTTTCAGCACATTTACTAATAAGCCATACATACATATATGTATGTATATGAATATGAACGTTTATTTCGTGGACTATATGAGCATAAAACATATAAATAAAGAAATACAATATTATAATTACTATTTAACCATAAGTTTACGTTTATTACTATATATTTGCACAAAATATTAAAAATTAAAATTTAATGTTTTTGGCAAAAATTATTTAAAATAATCCTAATTAATATGTATGGCCTGGATTTTTATTAATTTGAACATATTTTCAATTATATTACAATTTTTTTTAAATATATTTTACTTTTTTCTCATTCTTAATTTATTTTACTAAATTTAAAAAAAATTATTTAATTCTAATGAATTTAACTTTTTTTATTTCTAATTTTTTTTAGATTATTTTATTTTCTTTATTTTACCAAATTTAATTTAGTTTCATTTCCTTGTACTTTATTTCAATTTTTCTTTTATTTTGTTTTGTTTTATTTTATTTTTTTTTTAAATTTAATTTAATTTACTTTAATTAAGTTTTAAAATCTTATTTTTCTTTAATTTATTTTATTTCTTTCAATTAAATTTTTTATTTTATTTTATTTCATTTAATTACATTTTTTAATTTATTTTATCTTCTTTTTTTATATTTTGTTAATTTATTTTATTTTATGTTATTTTATTATATTTTTTCATTTTATTTTAACTTATTTGATTTAGTATTGTTTTATTTTATTTTATTTTATTTTATTCTATTTTATTTTATTGTATTTTAGCTTGCTTATTTAATATTTAATTTTATTTTTTATTTTTTAACATATTTATGTTTTTTACTTTATTTTTTCATTTTATTTTAATTTATTTGATTTTATCTTGCTTTATTTTATTTTATTTTATTTTATTGCATTTTAGTTTGTTTATTTAATTTTTTTTAATTTTTTTTTAACATATTTACTTATTCATAATTTTGATTAATTTTCCGTTATACTTTATTATATTTCATTTTATTTTATTTAGTTTATATAGTTTAAGTTAATATAATTTTTTTTTTAATTTTATTTGGCTTCATTTTATTTTTATTTTATTTAATTCCTTCGGTCTGTTTTTTCTGTTCAAAAGAGTGTTTTTTATGAAAAGAATAAAGTAGAAAATCCATCAGATGCGCATACTTCTTCCAACCTGTCTGATAACTTTCGAATACCATTTCAAAAAATTTAGTCCACTTCGATGCTGGATTCAATCATTTGGCGATTCATCGATTTCCTTATAGTACCCACACCACTGACCCTCTAAATAATTTTGCAACCGTCGAAAAAGCCTGCAGTCGGTGGATATGGGTCTGGAAAATATGGCGGGTGGAGTAAGATCTCCCATTTCAGCGTTTCCAGGTAGCTTTTGACCCTTAGAGGCACGTCGGCGCCATCGTCGTCTTGCCTTCTCGTCGTTTCTAACCGTTTTTCATGCAATGCACGGCTGAAACTCGTTAGATGTAGTCTAGTTCAGTTTGAGTTTGGCATGATCTACTTTGGGTTGACCAGGACGTTCTTTGTCCTTACCGCTAAAATCAGCACTTTTGACTTATCGGTCACCCACTGCATGACTTATCGGTCGGCGTAGATTCACTATAAATTTTCTCGTGCATTCGATGGGCTTCAGCTGCACTATTCTCCCAATTAAAATAGAAAATCAAAACTTCGCGCAGATGTTGGAATACAAGACCGGACATTTTCGAAAATGCAAAAAAATTAATGTTGTTGTATGAAGCAGATACTGGTGCTGCAGTAATTTTTTCGAGAGAGGTGAATCCTTTCTAATGCAACATCTTCAAGATCCGAAACAACAGAAACGAAGGTGGAGTCATCTATTCAGAACGGACCGAATTATACACCTAATATTTTATTTTATTTCAATTGTTTTGTTATTAAATTAATTTAATATAATAAAATATTAAATTTGATTATATTTATCTTACCCTCTTTTATTTTATTTTATTTATTTTATTTTATTTTATTTTTTTAATTTTTTTTTTTTACTTTAATTTTTTATTTTTATTTTTATTTATTATTTTTTTATTTTGTTGTTTTAAATAATTTTATTTTATTTTATGTTACTTTACCTTTTTAATTATATGTTACTTTATTTTATAAACTTTTTAGTTTACTTTTTTTATTTATTTTATTTTAAATTATTTTATTTTATTTTATTTTACCTTGCTTGAATTAATTTTTTTTAAATATTTTTTTTTATTATATATTTTTTCTCTTTTATTTTATTTCATTTTATTTTTATTTTTAGTTATTTTATTTTATTTTATTTTTTTTTTTATTTTTTTTATTTTAATTTAATATATTTATTTTTTTAATTTAATCTAATTTTATTTTGTTTTATTTATTTTATTTTTATTATTTTATTTTTTTTTATTTTATTTCATTTTTGCAAAATTTTATTTTATTCTATTTTATTTATTTGTTTTTTTTTGTATATGTTTTTTAATTTTATTTTAAATTATTTTTTTATTTTCTTTATTTAATTTATTTTATTTATTTTTTTTGTTTTTGTTTTTCCGTTTTTATTTAATGTTATTTGATTTTATAAAGGTGTGTTATCATGTAATATTTTTATCTATATATATATTCTATGTCGTTATGTTATGTAGTGTTTCCTCACCTCTTCTCTGTGTATGTAAAGAGTGTTTCTTATAGAGGTATAGAACTTTAAGTTGGCATTGCTTTTCAAGATGGCGACCGATTTAACAGCTGTCAAGTTACTGGTTCTCAGTTTGGTTCGGCAATTCATCATGAATAGACTCACGCCTGAACAACGCTTGCAAATAGTGCAATTTTATTTCGAAAATAATGGTTCTGTGCGGAAAACGTATCGCGCACTACGTCCATTTTAGCGATGTTTAGCGATGAAGCGCACTTCTGGTTGAATGGCTATGTCAACAAACAAAACTGCCGCATTTGGAGCGAAGGTAATTCTCAAGTGTATGTTGAAACACCGTTACATCCAGAAAAACTGACTGTTTGGTGCGCTTTATGGGCTGGTGGAATCATTGGACGTAGTGCGCGATAAGTTTTCCGCACAGAACCATTATTTTCGAAATAACATTGCACTATTTGCAAGCGTTGTTCAGGCGTGAGTCTATTCATGATGAATTGCCAAACCAAACTGAGAATCAATAACTTGACAGCTGTTAAATCGGTCGCCATCTTGAAAAGTAATGCCAACTTAAAGTTCTATACCTCTATAAAAAACACCCTATACTAGAAAAAAAACTAAATAATTAAATAAATGTTTCACTACTTTCGCAACAAAATGGACATGAATAGCACATATTTCTGATATAAAATAGATGAAAAAACATAATTTTCCCATAAATATTATAAAAAATAATTATCTCATCAGTCCTATCAATGTTGCCCAGTTAAACAAATTACCATAATCCTCTACAAGTAACTACATAAACGAACAGGCAAAAACAGGTATCCGTAAAATATCACACAATACAAGTAAACACCAAAGAATTATGTGGAACTTCTGTACATCGAAACAGAAAAGACACACGCAATAAACCAAAAAAAAAAAAAAAAAAAAAAAAAAATTATAAAAAATTATTTGACAAACATAAATATATGAATTACCCATTACACAAATGTATTGCATAATATTTTATTAGCATTAAAAATTCCTCGTTGTATTGCTTTGCCTGGCAGTAACTAAACTGTTTTTCCAGCATTTAATCCCATTAATTACTTCCATTTAAATATTAGTTAAATATGTTATAACAAAAACTACACAATTTTTCACACATTTTTACATGCAAACATATATTTAAATTTTTTGTATTTTTAATTTTCTGTACTATTTTTATTTATTTATATTTTGCTGCTTCTGCTGTTGCTTTGTTCTTTTAATGCATTTTAGTGCACTTTTTTCCCCATAAATAGATACATGTGTGTGCATAAATATTTTCCTCAAACCAAATTTTAGCAAAATTTACATATTAACATTTTTTTTTCTCAAGTTCGAATACAAAAAAAAAAAAAAAAAAAAAAATACAAATACAACCAGATACCGTTATCAACAACACATTAAAGCACTTAATTTACATTTTTTAAATTATGTATGCTGAAAAAAATATGTAACAGAATATGTAATAGATTTAAATTTTTTTCCAAACCACATAAATTCAAATATAGAAAATTAAAAAAAAAATATTAAATTAACATTTTGTTAAAGCAAAATTTAGGGTATTAAAGAACTCAATAATATAAATAAATATGAAAAATAATAATTTTATAAATTGCAATTTGTGGTTTTCACGGTAATTATGCTGAAATCAAAAATATTAAAAAAAAGTTTTTTTCTGGCGCGAAAATAAATAATAATAATGATATAAAACCTAAATTAAGCCATTATATAATCTCATGCAAGCTCTTTTGCAAAAAAATACCAAAATTGGTCTAAATTAGCATAATAATATTTTTATTAGTTTCACTTGATAAGCAATAATAAAAGCAAAAAGGTTTTTCTATATATAGAAAATATACATTTTAGTACATTTTTTTTAAGTAAAACTCCGCATTTTCTATTACATTAATAAATTATAGATTTTACGAAAATTTTTATGGTGCAAATATTGTGTTAAATATTCACATCATTCGTTGGCCTTTATGAAGCTGGTAGATTTCGAAACGACTTAATATTTACTGCTTTAATTAAATCTAACAATAAAGTTCATTTATAGCGCTTTAAAAGTTAAAACACTGGCGTCGTTTCAAAATTTTGAGGAAAAATTAATTTTTAGTTTTCGAAGAATTTTCGAAGCTTTCTATTGAGAAGTATAATTGCAGAGATCAGAGAGAGAGAGAAGTAAAACTTTCTTTAAAAAATCGTCGCGCCTATGACAAGCTTTCAGATCAAAGAGATCTGAGTCAGAAATTTTTTGTATTCAAAAAATACTATACACATCTCTCAGAAACCTAGTGCAATTCTTATGAAATCATTAGTGCTGATCTAAGGAACACCGTTTGTTAGTAATAAAATCAGTTAAAAAATATTAAAAAATTTTGTTTAAAAAAAATTTGCATGTGAAAAAACCATACACTAATTTTGAATTCAAATTTAATCAAATCCCCAACCGATTATACACACACCCATACGAATTCACAGCTATGTTAGCCTAAAAATATCATCCCCTTTGCTATTATTATTATAATTTTTTTTGCCTTTTAGCATTTTTCTGCATCTCACAATACTAGAAATAAATTATTTCAAAATATTTCCAATTAATTATTTCTTTCAATTTCTCTTACATTAAAAAAAAAAAATTAATTAAAAAAAAAAAAAAAATTAGGTAATCGTCGCACAGCCTCAGTACGCTCGGTCGGCTATAGTGATCTCTTCGTATTGAGTAAAAAGGATATGTGGGATGTGTTGAAGGAGTATCCAGCGGCGCGTGTGCGACTTGAATCGATAGCGGTAAAACGTTTGGAGAAATATAAAAAGGCGCCATTGGAGAAAGGTGTGTAGAAAGATATGCATTAAGTATGGAAATTATGAAAAAAAAAGAAGTTATTTTCCTTTTGAAAAAAGTTTTTAATAATTTTTTTTCTGTAGACGATAATAAAAATATTTAAAAAAAAGATATACATATATAAAAACAAAATATTTATATAGTTAAATTTTTTAACCCCATATTAACATTTAAAAAAATGAAATTAATTAGCCTTTGCATAATTTACTTTTGATCCTTTATCCTTGTTATTACACATTTCTTTATTATCAATATACCATCTAGCTTCCTATCCACTACCAAAAAATCAAAATTGATTCGTATTTTATTATTACTATATCCACCATATTGCATTTGACAATATAGTAAAATACTTTAATGTAGTTGCCATGGGACGCTGCCAATCGACACCTGGTTTGGTGGAGAGCTGCGGTCGTACAACGTTGGAGGATATGTGGCTGCCACCACCGGCAGCATTATCTTTTGCTCAACAACAGCACTTACAGCAGCAGCAGCAACAACAACAGCAGCAGCAGCAAAGTGTAACTTACAGGTGTGTAATGCGTGGCAACAAAAGAAAAAAATCAGAAAAAATTTTACAAATTGTTATTGATAAGATTCCATAAATAAAACAAAAATCATACAAAAATTTGTATAAAGCTTTATTCGCTCGTAATTCTAAATTATCTGCTTATTGCTTTAATTACAGTCGTGCTCCCAGTCCCCGCTCAACCATAACCTATACGGAACGCATTACGCGCGCCACCGACTCACCCGGTTCGGTTAGTCCCAGTGTACATAGTTCGGATGATCGACCGCGTAGTCACTCAACACGACCACAATCGCAGCCCAGTAGAGCAGGTAAGAATTTAATGCAATAAAGAATTAAATAAAAATAAATAGAAATAAAAATAAAATTTAAAATTTAAAATAAAATAAAATAAAATGAAATAAATTTAAGTAAAATAAATTAAATTAAATTAAATTAAGTCAAGTAAACAAATTATGTAAAATAAAAAAAATTAAAAAAAGGTAAAAAAAAAATAAAAAAAATTTAAAAAAATAAAAAAAATTTAAAAAAATTAAATTAAAAATAAATAAAATAAAATAAAATAAAATAAAATAAAAAGAAATAGAAGAAAATACAGTAAAACCAAAAAAAAATAAATAATTAACATAAAGAAGAGAAGAGGGAGAAGAAAAATGCCTACCGCAACGTCATTGTGTCGTCACATTTGCACGATGGCGTTCCATTTTTCTCATAGCGAGATATACATCTTGCCACCTCCGTCCAGGTCCCGCCTCCCGCTCTACCAATGCATTCTACAAACTTGGCTACATTTTTCCAGCTTATTTCATTAAGGAGCATGACTGGCCTAATATTATCTTCATTTTGTGGACCGACCGTGTTTCAAAGTCTGATGCGCTCAGCTTGCTACCATGCGCACTTGAAATATGTATGCTCGGCATCATCCTCGTTGTAGTCTTTGTAGATACAATACGACTCTTGGCCTTTCCAATCTTATATAAGTATTTTTTCAGGTATCATTACTGGTTCGTTACTGGTTCAGGGTTTCTTTGCTTATATCTTCACTTGTGATACCGACGACGATTCATTGGTCCCCCATTAGCGTCCAGATTCTTTTCCTATCGTATCCCAGGAGGTCGAGAGGAACGCATCCGCTTATTACTGCTACAGCTGCTTCACCTAATACGGTGCGATGGGCCGATGCTAGCCTCAAAGCTATTGTGCGCTACACTTTGTTCAGTATCTTTTGTTGGTTGGCCTTCTTGAACGAGTTTGTCCATAGCGCTGCCCCGTATAGTATAATATTGTTGGTTGTTGACATCGAAAGCTTCCTCTTTTCCTATGTTGGTCCACCGCTGTTGACCATTAGTCTGCTGAACTGTGAAGTGTTTATTGCGGGGGTTATCTCAGCATGCTGGATTTGTGCCAAGAAACTGAGTCTGGGTTCCAATCGTACGCCTAGGTTATTAAAGACTCTTAGCTTTCTCAGAGTATTGGAGGATGTGCGTAGATCTATTTCCATACAGATGTTCTTCATCATTAGAAGTAACACTTCAGCCTTGTTGAGTTTGGGACCGCAAGGTCAAGCCACATTTGCGTTCTTAGCATTATTTGGTTTAGCAAGACTCTGTCTCTCAGGTAGCTCCTAAGCATTGTGCAAAGATATGCTGAAGTTCTTATCTAAAGCTTCAATGATATCCTTCTCTTAGGCGCTGTTAAGAGCGTTACTAAATTTGAAGGTACCTAGGAATTCCTTATTTAAATATGTAAATAAAAAGAATAAAGTATAAAAAAAAAATTTTTTTAATATATAATAATAAAATAAAATAAATTAAAACAAAATAAAATAAAATAAAATAAAATAAAATATATAAAATAAAATAAATAAACAAATAAATTAAAAAAAAAAAATAAAATGAAATAAAATAAAGAAAAAAATTAAAAAATAAAAACAAATAAAAAATAAAAAAAATAAAATTAAAAAAAAAATTAAAAAAAATATTTAAAAATTTCATTGAAATTAAAAAAAATAAAATAAAATAAAATAAAATAAAATAAAATAAAATAAAATGAAATAAAATAAAACAAAATAAAATAAAATAAAATAAAATAAAACAAAATAAAATAAAATAAATAAATGAATTAAAATAAAAAAATAAAATGAAATAAAATAAAGAAAAAAAAATTTAAAAAAATAAAAATAAAAATAAAAAAAATTAAATTAAAAAAAAATATTTAAAAATTTCATTGAAATTAAAAAAATAAAACAAAAGAAATAAATAATAAAAATAAAATAAATAAAATTAAATAAAGGAAGTAAAAGAACTAAAAAAATTGAACACTGTAAAAAAAAGTTGAAAAAGATTAAAATACGATAAATTGAATTAAAAAATAATAATAATTTCGCACTGTATGTGTGTATCTCTCTCATATTATCTTAATCCCCCTCTTCCTTAATCTTCTTCCACCTTTTACCACCTACCGCCTTTACACAGGACACATCTGCGATTCTAGTTCGCATTTAGAATGCTACGGTGGCGGCTTGTCCGTTGCCAGCGGTGGCATCGGCGGTGGCGGCACAACGCCATTGCTCGGTTCACATGAAGCCTTAGAAGATGAAATCAAACGTTTACGTGAGCGCCTACATACCGTCGAATCGGAGAATCAAGCGCTCAATACAAAACTATCACAACAACAATGGGATTTGGAAAATCGCCTAGCGGAGATTGAAATGCAAATATGTGGCGTCTCATCGACATCGAGCCTGGATCCGGAGAATGAGACCGAGGAGATGGAGCGGAATCGTGAGAGTATCATATAACACGGGAGCGAGCTGCCCCATCATCAGTCGATCGGTATGATGTACATATCATGTATTACATGACTCGCATTGTTGTTGTTGTTGATGTTATTGTCGTTAAATGTTGAAATTGTCGTTGACATAATCGTTGTACACAAGAAACATCATAACTGCACTACTGCTACTACTGCTACTACAACAACTACAACTGCTACTGCTCTTCGCATTACATATATACATACAAACATAAATACCAACACGCATAAATGTTAACACCTCAACTACCACACATAAGCCGAACACCTCACCTCTACTATGACCTTGGAAAATTTTCAAATAAACATACATACATGCTATACTAATTAACTCTCAATGTGTATGTGTATATACGTATGTATGACGAAACAAAGCATGTCTGCCTAACACTAATATAAAAAAAAAATTATTCAAAACATAAAAACTTAAAAAAAAAATTGGCTGCCTCTACAGAGTTAAATATACAAGTTTCCAGTTGACTAAAAATTCGTTGTACTTATATACTCAACATACATATGTACTGCCGACAAGCCAGTGTTAATATTTATTTCTTTCATTATTATTTCGCTGTGAGTGTAGAAAATTACAACAAAACTAACAACAAGAAAACTCTATCCATTCGAACCAAAACATTTTCAATTTCCGTTTGCAACAATGTTTTCATTTCTGATTGAATTGCCGCCATTGTCATAAGCATCATCGGCAATGTCCATCACACCATAAGCGTCAGTAGTAGTATCATCAGCCTCATCACCGTCATTATCATCACCCTGCTCTCGTCAACGGTTCTATGTTATGAATGTGAAATGTTGACGAAAATGTCATCGCTGCCATCTACATCACAGTCATTTTATTCAAAATTTTGAATGGTTACCAATAACAATCTGGACATAAATACATAACTACATGCACATACATGCTCGTATATGAATATGTACATAATTTTTGCTTCATTCCGATATGTTCAATATTTGATTTTTTAATATCAGCGATTTTTAGATTAAAAATATTTTTTTTTTTTTATGAACTTCTTATTAAAGATTTTTGAGTTATTTTTTTTAGGTATTTAACATTTTTTTAAATTAAAATATTTCTACTCTTCAGTAAAATACCCCAAAATTAAGAATTTTATATTTTGTTTTTGGCACAAATGTATATTTGTAGTAAAGAGCTAAAGACTAGTTAAATACTAGTATTTTATGGTTGAAATAATACCAGTTCGCTAATTGTTCACCAGTAACGGTAGTAATAGCAATTTCCACCACACTGCCTCTGGTATATTGTATTAGATTATAGCATACCACAGTAGAATTTTATTTTCTCTTACAATATAGTTTATCATGAAATTTACCGTTACTTCTCACATCACCACAATAGCCAAGTGGTTAGAGGCCGCCGTCGCTATACACGAGCATCACGTTTCGGTTCCCGCTCCAGGCAAACTTTTCTATTTTTATTTCAGCGATGTAGAAATTCTACATGGAAATATGAACTAGTATTTAACTAGTATGAAGCTGATGCATAATCAGAACATTGTCTCTTAGTTCTCTCTCTCTCTTTCTGTGCCTTCGTTCAGTTTCTTCTTTTCCCTCATAACTCCTTTAAGTTTTTCCAATTTACTTTATTTTGTAACATAAGATAATGTTTTCTTAGCTCTTAGTGTTCCGGCATTGTTTTCCGGTCTGGCTCGCTCAGTTTAACAGCGATTACGCTTAAAGACTATATGTTCTTCGTAATCTGCGTTGGCGTCTTTTTAGATACAGAACTGATATTCTGCTAAGTCCATTTTATGCAAATATTTCTGTATGCATACGTTATCGGACAACACATGGGTACTATAGTAGTCCTCATCTCCGAATTTCCCACTTGTCCACACATTAATGCCCTCTATTAGCCCTGCCGTCAATCTACAGTGATTTTATGGATCCCATAGAATTTGCCACTAATTCAGGGCTTTCCTTTCTTCATTTTTAATGTTGCCGTTGTTTAGGTCTTCGTTCATTTTCTTTATTGATCTGGCTACTTTCCTTTCGGATGCCAAGTGGTCGTACTGATGTACCCTTACTTGATACTGTGAGGTCTGCTGGCGTTATTTTCAAAAGCGCTGTGGGAGTGAGTGAGTTTGCCTGATACTGAGCTTCGCAGAGTGTTGCAAGGTTTCGTCATTTCGTCCCTACTCTGTACTTTAGTGATAGCTCCTCAATGTTATTCTGAAATACCTAGAAATTTTGAATTTTTTATGTTCTTCTACTGGCCACATTTGAAATAATTTCCAACGCCCAATGTGGGGGTGAATTTGTGAGAATCTTGTTAAGCCCCCTCCATGCTCCTTACCACTTTCCCAATTACTCCCAGGGGTTCCAATATCGGCTAACAATATCGGCTTAAACATTCTTTCGAGAAGTTTTCGAGTAATGTGGAGCTAGTAGGGAGGACAGTATAGAGTGCACCATTTATTGTAGTTAGAAGAGTTCCTCCTCGCGCTAGCTCATCCGCCGCGCAGTTGTCTGGGATATCTCTGCGTCCAAGCACCCAGATCACGGCTGGGTTGCATTTATTCGAGAGTCTAATAATAAATTCTATCTGAAACGCCCTACAGTGGCCCGGTAGTCATTTGCTCATATTAACATAATTGAGAGAATCGAAGAATAGATTTCACAGTCCGTTTTATTATCGAGTTGTGAGCCGTCTAGAGGAATGAGATTAAGGAGAATTTTCAGGGTTTTTGATAGCAGAGCTTCTGTTAAAAAGATATCAGCAAACTGCTGATCTCCCTCTACTTTGCTAATAAAAGCATGTTTTTCGTGAGTGGCCAGCACTCTACAATTGGGGTCTTATAATCGAATATAAATGTAGGCGGTTTGGCGGTCGCAATAGCCAAGTAGTTAACACTGTGTACTATCATTCGGAAGACCAGGGTTCGAACGAATTCAAAAATTATAGAAATTGAATTACTCTGTCACCCTTCGGCAAGGAATGTTGCTAATTCTCAAAATTTAGCAGCAATATTTCGCCTTCTATCGGCGAGGATCATAAATATTTATAAAGAAGATGAAAGTAGATTTTACAATAACTGAGATCATCTAAACGATTTTGCTGTCTGCTTTAAGTTAATTCTTTCCGCGCGTGACACAATATATTCTTTTTCTTTATTGGTGTACACACCGTTTACACCTAGCGCCGTTATAGACGAGCTCACGACAGCGTGTCATTCCTTTCTTCTCTGAGACAAACCAATTACTGAGCTTGAGTGCTTTGACCCATATGGACGATATGACCTATCCAGCGTCTCTTAGTTCGCTGCACTATGTCAATGTCGTCATATAACTCGTATAGCTCATCATTCTATCGGGTCCCTCGGAGAGGTTCTAACCGATTTTAATGTATCGATTGAGGAATCGTGCTCGACATATCTGGAAGTCTCATTTTCGTACAGCAGGCGAGAGCAGTGTTCGCAACATAAAGTCAGTCCCAAACCCAGTGCCCTATTACCATTAGAAGGCATTGCCTTAAAACTTCTCAGACATGCCCACAAAATTATGTCAATGACAACATTCAGTCAACTTGGTGGTTGGACTCTAATTCAGTCCTGACTTACATCTGCCTTGTTGGAAATACATATGTCGAGTAGAGCTGGTTTAAACAATGTAAGTATCAGAGATTAGGAGAAAGGTCGAACTTAGTTGATCGAACCATGGCTGTCTACCCATTTCTGCTTCTATTAGCCTGTTTCAACGCAAACTATTCTGCAAGTTTTTGAGATATTATTCTAACAAAATTTGGTATATTTTCGTAACTTGTCAGTCATTTGTCGGATCGAACGAGATCTGACGACTAACTTTATCATATACGTCCCAACCAACTCAATGTTCAAATAACTGATTTCATATTATAATATTTACGAAATTCTCTGAACAAGAATTTTTTTTTATTATATTCACATATTTTGATTTAGATTACCATAAGTTATTGAAATCGGACAACTCTAGCATAAGGTACCCATACAGGTGATTGTACAGTTATATGATTTCGTTAAGTTTCATGTCTCTAAGATCGCAAATATTCTCTTTACTTGGTTGGTAGTGGTGGAGATAATTTTAAGATAGTCAGAATTTAGTGCTGAACCAGAGAAAGTCAGAGACAGGGAGTATTCAAGCGCTACGTAAATTTTATTTTAAAACTTAGTATTTTATGCATTTTCTACTCCATTTTTTAGTCTCTTATTAAACATAAAATACCACTGCAATTATTTTCAAAAAAAAAAAACAAAAAAAACAAAAAAAATATGTTGACTGAATGTTTACTTTTCACACGCACTGTTCTTTTTTCCTTAACACGAAGAAAATTTCGTCTACCAATTTAATTAAAAACAAAACTCATCATAAAACTACTACTTTTTTTTTCAATGTCAAACTCACCTCACAATACGCCCACACCTAACTTAAGTCCTCCAAGCCCCCTAAAACCCATATATTGTATTAATAACAAAAAAAAAAAAAAAAACAGGTGCAGCGATAACAACAACAGCAGCAATAACATCAATAATGGAAATTCATAGTGAAACAAAAGTATCGACAACATTTGCAACAACTGAGCCCGAATGCACAAAATATACAAGTACATGGTCCCGTTATCTAAATATGGCAACACAAACGCCACCAACGCAACGTCATCAACGGTCCAGCATGCAAGTGGATAGCGCTGAAGATGGCGATGATGATGATGACGGTGATGATGATGAAGATGATGATGATGATGATGCTGATGAGGTGGAAGAGGTAGAGAAACAAGAGGCATTTGACAGGCTTGATGAGGATGAGCATGAAAATGACAATTTGATTGACTCCGATGCGGAGGGCGAACTCACTACACGCATCGTTGGTGGTGTGCGTCGTGAAGGTAATGATGATGCCGATGGCAATTGTAAGACACACGCTTCAACATCGGATGCGTCTAAAGCTCGAGATCGACACGCTGATCGGGCAGCCAAGTATTCATCGATTTGAGAATTTCTTGTGAAATCTAATTTAGTGCTCAATTTTGGTGTGAACACTTGAAGCGTGATTGGTGGAAATTGTACATAAATATGCTTCTTTGTATGTATTGGTGAGATTGGCGTTTAGCTTTGATATTAGGAAATTTAATATACATATATATAATATTTATATATGTATTATGCATATGTTTAGCTACATTTTAAAATATACGAGTATAACTACTTTATATAGCGCTCGCAAGGTCACAATACGCACACATTCATAATTTTTTCACACGAACACAAAAATTTGTCGAAAATTCTGGTTTAAAGCGAGATGAAATATTTTATAAATTAATTACAATTAAACTAAATAAAATTTAAAAATAGTCTACATACCAGAGCGCATTAGTATTAATCGATTAATCGATTAATCGAATTTTTGAATTATTCCAATATGAGGCTTTTCGATAAGTAAAATTCAGTTATCAAATTTCAAATAGTTATTTTTTGAAGATTATTCGAATATTTGCTTGTTGGAAACAGTTCGAATAGCTTCTGGTGTTGAAGAATTGTTAAAGTCTTTTGAAAAAAATTAAATAAATACAATTTCGAAAGAGTACAAAAAGAAGTTTTGCCATCAGGGTGGTGCTCAAAATGAAGAAAATTATTAATATATTTACTGTTAAGGTAACTAGTCAACAACTAGTCTACAAAAAGAACTTTCATCGATGACTGGTTCAAACGATTTTGGTATATGCTTACACTAAAATTTTAAAATTCTAGAATTTTCGAAAGGAATATGTTACTGTCTCGACAATACATGGTAAATAACGGAGCTCATCTCCACAGAGACTTAATTTTAATGAAAAATTCTTTAAAAGTGTACTTGAATTCGGAATGTTTTTAATGCAGCTTCTCAGATTTTGGGAGCTGAAACTTCTTAGAAGTAATTTCGATTTCATGTACTCATCTTGGGTTTTTCGAATCCTTGAAAAGATGATTATTCAAATAGAGGTGAATCGACCATTCAAACTTCGATTTGTTGCCTCAAAGAGCTTTGACTTTTAGTCGCAATCTATTACTCTTTTCATTCCAACTACAGTAAATATTGCACACCCGACGCGAGTATGTCTCTTTCGATTATAAAATACCTGCTAGAGCGATTAGTTGGTGGCGGGTGGAGCATAGCAAAGCCTCTACTACTTCATAGCCGGACATCAAATGCATTATAATCCGCAGAATAACTAGGAACTGTCAGACGAACACTTACGATAGGAAGATTAGCTGTTTCTCTACTGACTTTTACGGTAGCTACATTGAAGCAGATGAGGCACAGTCAGTACGGAACGACCCGAAGTTTTATCCGGTCATGGTCTGGTACTCCCCTAATATTCCCCTCAATCTAATTTGGGGAATCTTTTTGCGCTTACTACAACAACAACAGGTGTAGTCAGTAGAATACTACTCAGCCTTTGGCTCGGCTTGACATCATCGTTTCCTCGGAAATTTCGACCTAACGCTGACGAACTTTTTTGTCAGAAATACTCACGGACATTCCTTGCTGCGGATCGTCTGAAACCAGAAAAATTATTTAAAAAAATTAATTTTCTATAATTCTTGAGTTTCTCGGGCTGGGGTCGAACCCCTGAATCTCAGTTTGGTAGCACGCTATTATTACTATTTCGGGACCTCTCACTTCCTAGTATAAGAGCTTTTTGGTAAGTGGGGGAAATGATCTCCTCCTGCTGTTGTTGTTGTAGTTGTTGCGATAGTAACAGGCAAAGTTTGTCGATGTCGTCAAAGAAACGCTGTTTTAGCGGGTTCCTATCACATCTGGGTGTTAGGTGAGTGAGTTTTAGTGGGCATACATAGAGATATTTAGTGTCGTGCGGTGGCTCATTGCATGCTGGATATGAGCTAAATAAATTGGGGTCCAGTCTGAATAAGTAGCAGTTGAGTCTAGAGCAATATCAAGACCTACTGAGATATTAAAGCTCACGAAGAAAAGAGTGTTGACAAACCTCCCTTAAATGGTGTTTGGGGTCTGTAGTTCGTTTCCTCCAGCGGTTCTGTACTGGTTGGAGCCTGCCAGATCAATTACTCCCTTCCTGATTTGTCTGGACAGTGGTTCAGCTTCCAGCAGGTATCCGGAAGGGGTCTCCCTTCAGAAGCATCTCAGCAAATACTGCTTTTATAGCATTATGCTCCCTAATTTTGGTCAGGGAAGTTTCCGGTCCCCGGTACCAAAAACGGTACGGCGCAGTTTATGTGCTGCCAGCCTTGTAAGTTTTGAGCCAAATTTCTTCATATCAGATTCAGGAAACGTGTTCTGTTAGTGAAGGCAGCTTTGAAATATAGATATTAAGCAAAAGACGTAAGAGGACACCACTCTAATGAACTCCTACCGGTGTGAGCCGACGACCACACAGGCAATTTATGATCTACCTCTTCATCCTCGGTAGTAATGAGATGCTCTCAGTGCCCGATAGTAGCACTGCATGATTAACTGTTGTACAAAGACTTTTCACAGGTTCAGTGCTACCAAGGCAGAAACCGGCGTGGGCTATAGGCTTTATGACAATTTCAGGACCAGTTTGTTTTCTAATTTAGGCTTTTTGCAAAAGGTATCATCCTATTCTCCTCACCTTTTACCTGAAAATTGGGATACGCTCTTTCTGAAAGATACTCGTAGTCTTAGCAATAAGTTTCATGAAGAAAATCTCAGCTTTAAGCAGCCTGCAGTCATAGAGTAGATTAAAATACAGTCGTTTAAGAGGTCTTCTTCTTTGGAAATATCAACCAACCCTGAAGTCGAGCTTTGAGCCTAAGTTTTATTGATCTGTAACTTCGTCTTCAGTCTCAATTAGTAGAAGAGAATAGGTTAGCCTCAGTTGTACTCAGTGTGAGAAAAAAGAGCAGAGCTTTTCTGATATGTTGGAGCTTTAAACAAAAGTTCTAGGCGCCCGGGTATCAATTAGAGAACTTTTCGATGGTTAATTGCTTAAATATTTATTTGAAATTTTCGAACTCTTGAATGAATCGGGAAAAAGAACAAATATTTTCATTTTAATTTGGAAAAATTTATTCAGTTTTTAAATTATTTCCACATTTTACATAAAAAAGGCAAAATTCATAAAAAATGCGGAAAAAAATTAAGAAATCAACGCTTTTTCGTTTAATACGCACGATTACTAGTTTTCGAAATTTTCGAAAAATGCACAGATGTACAGAAAAGTCTTTGCTGTTTAAACTCGATTTTCTTTGCAAAAAAAAAAAAGCTTGAAAAAGCTCTATAACTAAATAGTGTTCGTAAATTTTCATTTTTCGTCTTTCATAAATTGGTTTTTCTGAAGTTTTTCATACAAATTTTGTTTTAAACATTTAATTTTATTTAAAAAAAATTCTGCATAGTATTTCGAACATTAAACCGAATGCGATCTGACACTGCCAAACGAAACAGTTATCGTTAGACTTCGAAACGTTAGGTAAAAGTGGTTGAGGAATACACATAACATTACACAAAAACGAAAAAAAAAAAAATAGAATTTTTGAAAATCTCATAATCACTGTAAATAAGTGCTAAACATTTGAAAATTATTGTAAATATATTTATATATAAACATCTTCGATATTTTTTTCTAATTGAAAAATAATAATTTTGACTCCCAAAAACACACATACACATAATGACGTACATATATAAATATATATATATGTATATATAATCAAGTACAAGGGCCAGATGCAGGCGTAAATGCATAAAGTGCATTATACAGCTTTGTATGTATGTATGTATATGTGCTTTAAATACATACATATGTATGTGGTTAAGAGAAATGTAAGTAGTTAAGTGAGTAGTTACAAAATAATTAATGTAAAAATTTCAAAAAAAAAAGAAAAAAATTAATTTAGTAGTCATAGATATGTGGGTATGTGTAAGTATGTATGTTTGTATAATGTTTAGCTATGTAAAGATAAATTCATTAATTTGAATTGTTAATTGGCGGTAAGAAAATGGTGGCAAAAGGTTTAAATTATTGAATTAAAAAATTTAAAAAAATTAAATAATAATTGGAGTTCACATACACATATACACACTCATATATATAGTCATCAACAAACGAAGATTTCATAATTACTAATTAAGAGATTTAATAATTAACAATTAATTGATAATTATCATGTGTATATGGGAAACGATTTACTTTAAATAAATAAAAATAAAATTAAAATAATTGAAACTAATTAGTCATTAATTAATTACGAACAAATATATATATAGAAAATTTAAATTAATTAATTAATTAACAAACTATATTAAACAATTTGTACTATTGGAAAAGAACTGCCAAACAAATGAGTAAAATTAAATACAAAAAATTTGAAGATAACAAAAAAAATAATAAAAATTTATTCATAAATAAATAGAATTAAGAACTTAAAATTTTTTTGAATAAAAAATTATGAAATAAAAAAATTTAAAAAAATTATTAAAAATAAAAATTTAAATCTTTCACAAAAACTGAGGAACTGAATGGCTTTTCAGCGTATGTATTTATTAGTATCAAAACTAATTAAAAACAAATGATAAATAAAGCGAAAAAGGAGATGTAAATAAAAAAAGTAATTAAAAAATAGCAGAAAAAAAATTTAATTTATTATAGAATAACTCAAAAAATATAAATAATTAAAAATTAAAAAAGCGTATTTAGTTAAAAAAAAAAACTACATACACATTTATAAACCAATTCAATGAAATATATACAAACTATATAAACAAGAAAAAAAATCTAATAATATTTGTACATAAAAAAATACAAAAAAAAATCTAATTAACTACATTTAACTGTGTATAATTCTATATAGAAAAAAGCAAAAAATAAAAATAAATAAATAAATAAAAAATAAAAAAGAACAATATATAGAGCTGCAGCAGCACTTGCTGCCAATATGTGAGTCAGTCGAATTTTGTCGTCATTTTGTTGTAATTGTATGTAATGTATGTATGTATGGAGTTTCTCATAAAAATTTTAAAAGTGTCGCAAACAATAAAAAAAATTCAAAATAATAAAATACAAATAATATTCAAATAACATACATATTTAGAAATCACAAAAACAAAAAACTACGAAATTTTCAAAATAGGTAAAAGAAATTAAATACAAATCTCAAAAAAAAAAAAAACTCAAAACAGCATACAAACAAATAATGAACTACCAAACAAGGAATGCGTAAGCAAAACTAGTGGAAAATAAATTAATTTAAATTAATTAAGATAACAAAATGACAAAATTTATTAGCACTAAGAACTGAATAGAACAAAAAAAAAATATATTAAAAATTATTGAGCGCACTAGTTGGTGGAGGAATGTGTGAAAAAGCAGCAGCAGCGCAGTAGAAATTTGTTTTGCAGACAATGCTATTGAACTAAATTTAGGAAACTGATTTTTCTTATTATTTATTTACTTGTATTTATTATATTTCATTTAAATTGAATAAAATTTATTTCAAATATTTTTTTAATTACTTTTTATTTTATTTTTATTTTTTGTTTCAATTATTTTATTTTATTCAATTTACTTTTATTTTAATTTATTTATTTCTTGTTTAATTTTGTTTTATTTATTTTATTTTCTGTTGTTTTCATTAATTTGAATAATTTGAATTTTTTATCATTTAATTTTTTTTTAGAATTTTTCTTATTTCATTTAATATTATTGAATTTAATTTAATTTAATATATTAATTTTTTTTGCTAATTAATTTAATTCTAAATTCTAAATTTTTATTTTATCTAATTTTTTTTTATTTTATTTTTGTTTTTAATATTTTTTTTTTAATTTTATCAATTTAAGAGATGACGGTGGTCAAGAGATCGTAAATTTCGGGCACTTTCATTATTTTTTGAAAGTGATAAAAATAAACAACAATATTTAAGCTTTGTAGGTATATTTTACAACTTATATTAATGTTTTTTTTTAAATTAATTTTTATTTTATTATAAAATTTTTAATTTTATCTTATTTTGCTTTATTTAGTTTTTTACTTTATTACGTAAATTTTTAATAACTATTTTATTTTATATATTATATATATATTATATATTTTTAATAGTTTTTTTCATTTTATGGGATTTTATTTTATTTTACTTCTATTTTATTATTTAATTTTTTATTCATTTTTATTTAATTTTTTTTTTTTTATAATTTCATTAATTTTTTTCTTATTTTTTATTTTTTATTTTAGCAGATTTAAATTATTTAAATTTTTTTCTGGTAATTAATTTAATTTCATTTAGATTCAATTGATTTTTTTTTTAATTTTTTATTTATGTATTTTATTTCGTTCTATTTACTTTAAATTTAATTTTCTCTCTTATTTTGTTTCAATTTTAATTTATTTGATCTTGCAATTGTATTTCATCAGTTTATTTTATTTAAATTTTTTAATTCCATTTTATGTAATTTAATTTTTTTTATAATTTCTATTTTTATTTTGCTTTAATTTGTTATACATATGTTTTATTTTAAGTCATTTTAAATGGTTTTATTAAGTTTTATTTATTATTAGGAAATTTATTTAATTTTTTTTTAATTTTTTTATATAATTTTTTAATTTTATTTATTTAAAAAGTAATAAAATATAATAACAAATAAAGGCAGAATAAAATCACAACAAATAATGAACAACAAATTTGTTTATTGTTAAGTTTTTCGTGTAATTTTATTCTGTCTTGAATAAATTAAATTTATTTTTATTTATTTTTGTATAAATTAATTTAATTTTAATTATTTGGAATTATTTTATTCTGTCTTAACTCGTTTCATTTTATTAATATTTTATTACTTTTGAATTTTTTTTTTAATTTATTATGCATGTAAAATATATCTATATATATTTATGTATTATATAATTTTGTTATTTATTTATTTTTTCTATCTTTTTATGCTTATTTTAAATTAATTTTTATTTATATATATTATTTTTTAAGTTTTCATTTTTTTTTTATTTTAATTTTTTTTTAAATTTATGAAAATTTTTTATTTTTAATATATTTCTCATATTTCATTTAATTAGAAAATATTCGTTTGTTTTATATATATATATTCTTTTTTGCTTTGTTTCACTATTTTTCCATTAATTTATTTTATTTTATTTCATTTTATATTATTTGAATTTTTTTTATTTGATTTTATTTTACTTCAGTTTATTTTTTGTGGGATTTAACTTAAATTTTTTTATTTTATTTTATATTCAGTAAAAAAAACATTGAATTAATGAATTATGATGGCTTAAGCTAAATATTTTCATCGTTGGAGTTATGGTTATTGCCTTCTGTTTGCTTTAAAAAATCAGACTCAGCAGGTTGAAACGAATTTTTTTGAACTATGTTTCGCATTAAATTTTCTATTGCATAAACTTCAAATTCATTTAGATTAAGAACTTATATAAAGCACTGGATATTTTGACTAGATTATAACTAAAAAAAAAATCGAGAAGTTAATACTTTTAAAAATTGTTAATTGAAATATAATTACTTATAATGAAATTGGAAAAAAATTTATATGAAATCTGCACTTTGTAATTTTTGCATACTACTTTTGTTAAAGTTTGCAATTTGAAAAAAAAAATTGATGCTATTTATGGTTGTTAATAGCTTTTTTAAGATTTGCTTGTTACAAGTAGTTATTTTTTTCAAATTGGCATTACTTCTAATATATATATATGTATATAGTGTGCATCACAACTTGAATATTTAAGTCATTTGTATATATATATTTAACTTTTTAATTTTTATCAAATTAATATATAGGCTTTACTTACTTATAGTTAGAAAAAGGAATTAGTTAAATGATGGTAATGAAATCTTAGCACCCAAAAAAAAAAAATAAATAAATAAAATAATTTAAATTCAATTGAAATTAAAGTTTAAATATTCATTGAAAATATTTACTAAATCGAACGTTGTTTTGCATAATACGCTAACAAATTTTCAACTTTATTTTATCAATTAATTTATATAATAAAAATTAATTTGAAACAAAGTTTTGAGCGGAGTACACTGCTTTCTTTGCAGCAAGTGTTTATATACATAATTTTTTCTGATTTTCAATTCACAATTGTCATGCATAATTTATTTGCCAAAATTGAGGATTTAAAGAGAGCTTCATGGAAAGAAAAAAAAATTTGAAGAAAAAAAATATTCATTGTAATTTCTATGAAATACAATGTAATTCTTAGCAACAAATATAAAAATTATAAAAATAAAAAAATTTAAGAAAATACTATTTGAGAGTGTAAATGTAAGACATTTAAGTAAATATAGAAATAAATTCAAAAAAACCAGTGAAACGTGTAAACTTAATATAAAAGAAATTTAATAAAATAAAAATATTTAATAATTCATAAAATTTAACATTGTTTTATTTAATTAATTTTATATGAGGTTGAAAAATATATTTGTGAAAAATTTTTTTGTTAAATTTTTTTTAAAATAATTTTGACATTTTTTATGTGTTTTTAAAAGCGATAATTTAATTTTCTTTATTTTTAACTAAAAAATATATCTGGCCATTTTATATAAAATGTTTTTATATAAAAGTTCTGAAAATTTTAATTAATGAAAGTCATGAGTTTAATTTTTTTGATTTTTTTTTGTTATGTATTTTTTGCATTATTCTACATATTATTATTTTTTAAGTTTAATATTTTCGAAAAATACTTGCATATTTGCTACAAAACAGTATTATCTTTCTAGATTTATCTTCAATTTATATATGTATTCTTTTTTTAAATTTTTTTTTATTTCTATTTTTTTATTTTTAGTTTCCAACTTTAATTTATACCATTCATTCAAAAAGAAAAGTCATTAATGAAAATGTGAGGATTAACCAAATGGTAAGTATTAAAAAATATTGTTTATGCTAATTTATTCCTCTTCTATTTATATTTAATTAATTATTATTATTATTCTCAGCGATATTACTACCTCTCGCCCATCCACACAAGTGGCGCAGGCCATCCGACATGAATTTCAAAATTTATTTTACATGCTTTCAGAAACAAGGGACAAAAATGTCTAAACATTCTAAACGGAACATTAAATTTGTTTGCTGAGAGAATAAGTGGGGCTATAAATTGAGTCTGTTATTACCATGTTAACCATTAAAATTACACCAAGCATTTCCCTAGGGACCGCAATAGCCGCGTTGCTAGCATTGCGTGCTAAAATTCGCAAGGTCAGGATTCGAGCCCAGGTTCAGTGAACATCAAAAATTATAGAAAATTAATTTTTCTTCTTGCGGTTGCCCGTCGGCAGGGAATGTCAATGAATTTCTGACATGAAATAAAAACCTTCTCAGAAAAATCATCGGCCGTTTAGCCGTCGAAGGCGGCTTAAAATAAATTGTGCGTCCCTCCATTTGTTAGGAAAAACGTCAAGACGCAAAATTACAAATTGAAGGTGGAGCTTGGCCGAAAATCGCTTCAGCGACAGTTACAAAGCGACAAATACATATAAATTTCCGTAGAACTGCCAAAGAATAGGGAGGTTGATAAGTTTCAGGCCACCAGTATAAAGGGGAAAGCCTATATTGAGGGTCCCAATGTAAATTTATTTAAAAAAAGGAGGAATTGTTTCTGTATAGGTTCTATCTTAGTAGATTTGAACCCTCGAGTTGTTAATTATCAAACCATACTCCGAAATAGGTCTTTTGACCTTTTACCATCGTTTTACAAAAGCCCAGATGACTTTGGTTTTGTTAGCTAACACACCAATGTGGTCGTGTGAAGTTCAGTTTAGGATTCATAGTAATACCCAGGTCAACGAAATGGTGAACCCGCTAGAAACTAAGCAGTCTGTACATTTCAGTTCGTCGGGAGAACCTCATAACTTTACACTTTTTAAAACTTTGAGGCACTTGATTTATTGGATATATAAATTTTAAAATGAACGTAATGCGAAGAAAAAACTAAAAGGTTATGTACAAAACGCTCGAGCTGCTCGAAAATGTTCGAACATAGTCTTGAGTTCTAGTCAACATTGATGTGGTTGCCTTCTTCATAATAGTCCCCATTAGAAGTTATACACTTATACAAGCGCTTCTAAAAACCGATCTTATAGCAAGCTTTTCTCCTTTCAGCGATCTACTTTCAATGTGATATACAGCTTTAAAACGATAGCCCTTTGAGGTTCTCTTTATTTTGGAGAATTTCCGAATACACAATGATGTGTGAGCAAGTACATTATCGTGTTGCGTAAACCAGCTTTATGCTGTATGTCGTGTGTTTGAAGCTCATCCGAAGTATCGATTTTCAAGGTATTTTTTCTACATAAACAAAAAAAAACCTCTGGATCCTGAAGTAGAAAACAACTTTAGTAAAAATATTCTCCATTAAAATCTAAACACTGTTGCATTCGTTTGAGCCAATTCTTTTTTATACATATTTTTGGAGCCTGATTGAGGTATCTACAAAATATGCATTTTGAACGCATCAACCGCCTCTTCAGGTATCGAAAAACGTTGACATCCCAATTTATTTTTTACTTATGGGAATAAAAAAGTCATTCGGTGCTAAGTCAGGACTATACGGTATATGACTCATCAAATCGACGTTTTGAGTGCTCAAAAATTAAGTTGTTTCAGTCGATGTGCGAGCGCTCACATTGTTGTGGTGAAGAGTGCTCCGTCTTCGGCGTTTAGTTTTCCTGATTCCTTGAAAGACAACTGGCAAACAAATGGTTGTGCATCACTCAGAATTCAGTGTTCTGCGTTGTTTTAGTGGTATGGTTTTGACGTATACAGGTTTTCTTAAACAACAGACAACCAGTCGCTTGAAATAACTTCGTGCGCGAACAAATTTGGTTGAATTCGGCACATCTTGAAACACCCATAGTGTCGACTGCTATTTACTTTCGTGCTCATAAACGTAAATCCACGATTCATCACCTATCACGATCGAAGCACCGCTCTCATGTTTATTTTTTTTTTTTTTTTTTTTTAACACATCTCGCGACCAGTTCACACAAGCCTTTTTTTTTTTTGAGCTATTGACAAATTGTGTGGGATCGAGTGTGAATTTTTTTTTTCAATTAAATTTTCATGCAATATTGAATACTTGCTGGTCCCAATAATGCCCGTAGTTGTCTCAATCTCACAATAGGTCACATGACGATTTTTATATCGGAATATCAGTTTGCTTGGAACATCAATAGTTTCGGCAACAACAATGATCGATCAATTTGGCCATTATCAGAGCGATTGAAGGAGTATATTGAGGAATAAAAATTCGGAAGTAAAATTCAAAAGCATTGTTTTAACTTTAGATAAGAATTTATTTGGAACATATAATAATCGCAGAGAAGAATTAAACGCGTGTAACAGTTAGACTATGCAAAAATTTTGCGAGCCCTCGACATGAGTACCTAGAAATTTACGAATTTTTCTCAATTTTTCATATTTCATAAAATTCTTCTAGAGCAATCTGAACCTGAAATTTTTTTACTAAAAAATCTGAAAACTGGAGTATTAAGGCTTCAAATTGCTATTTTTATGATCCCCAGGCGAGGAGTTTTCACAGATTCGGAAATCACATAAAATTTTGCAATTTTTTTTTTGCTACTTTAAAATAAATTACATTCAAACATATCTATTAACATATTGCTACATACGTAGATATGTGTATTAACAGAAGAATTGAAACACAAACTCACTACCCACAACTTCAGTTGCCTCAAAATCACACACTGAAGTAAAAGCGTACACAACAATGACGTCACAAGCTTCCAGTGAGCTTTTACCAACTTCGACTCTTGGAAATATTCAAAGAAATTACACTTAAATACACAAAGATAATCGCAGATCACTAAAAGTTTAGTGAAAAGCTTAATTTACCAGCGAGTACTTTGAAGTGTATAAAGTACAAAGCCGACAAACAGTTGCCGATCGTGACTGAAACTCGCCACAGCTGTTAGAGAGTAGATAGTGCTACTGAATTTCTTACGTAAAAATAAAAAATAAAAAATTAAAAATAAAATTAAAAAAATCTAAAATTTAAAAATACAAAATCCAAAAATTCAATAAAAAATTGGTGTGTAATTTATGAAAAATACATTTGGTTTAAATGCGCTAAAAATAATATATACTTGTGGCAAAATAAAAATTTAGTGGCGAAAAAAATTAAACTTTTGCAGCTTTTGGTATACAGAGATAACAAATGGCGTAAAAAATCATTTTTTTATATTTTCGTATTAAAAAAAAATAAACAATAATTTAGCTTACTTAAGTGCTCGTCTGTGTGCGCAAAAAACCAACGGAATTGTGCCATTCGTGCTTTGAAGTGTTTTTTTTTTAATTTTTTATCTTTAATTTAATTTCATATATTTTTTGTTAATTAATTAATTTTTATTTTATTTTTTATTTACTTCATCTTCTGCTTTTTAATCTATTACTCTTAATTCTGAAAAAAAAGAAAAAAATAACTGTAATCTCTCGACTTATTTGTACAATTTTTATTTTTATTTCCCTCCTCTCGCTCTTCTTCTTCATTTCTCAATTACTCTCTCACACAAATGTTTGTTGCTTGCACGCATTGCCATTCACTACTCACAGCACTGTCGACAGACAGTTGGCGCAAGTCTTGCCGCGCCAGCAGTCCACTTTTGTGTACCCCCATGTTGCTCATTTGTATGGCACTTGCCACAAGTTGGGCCGCGCACACGCACACAACTCTACACAACTGTAAATATTGTGTATGTCAGTCTACGACAGCTCACTTGAGGCGCTTTTGTTGACTATTTTGATGCTTTTTTAATTTGTTTATTTTTTCTTTTTAGTTCTTTTTTTTTTGCTTTACATCTTTTCCTTCTCAGTCGCCCCACTTGAAATCTAAGAGTAGTTAGTTACCTGTTAGTCAGTTACGAACGTCGCCAGTCTCAACTCCGCAATTCATGGCACTTCATTTGGGTTGTAATTAACGTGCGCTGCTCGCAGGTGCCGCTGTTTTTATCTTATCCACATTTTTCATCAAACGTTGTCGTTGTACTTTTGCTGGTTCTTTTTTTTCTCTTGCTTGTGTTCTTTTTCCAATTTTTTTCGCTCTCATTGTTTTTGTTTTTCATTATTTGTGTAAAACGATTTATTTTATTTCAATTTTACTTTGTGCTCTTTTTTACAGCGCTTAACTGTGCATTTTTTGTTACATCCTCAGTGGTGTTGTTGCATGCGGCATTTTTCCATTCATAGTAATTGCTTTGATCCGCTGTTCTCACGTTTTCTAGTTTTATACGTTGTTGTGGCGTTTTAACTTAAGATGTTGTTGGCCTTTTTCCTTTTGATATCTGTTTAAACTTAATTGAAAAAATTGGCTTTGTTCTTGTAAGCTAATGATGAAGCTTGATTTTAGTGATTTCGATTAATTATTGAGTATCGAAATGTGTTGTTCTATTCACAGTAGGCTTACTCTGGTAGAAAAAGCTAATAAATAACTATATTTAAATATTTTAAGCAAGCTTCGCAACAAAATGCCATATTTACCGTTATTTAATACAATACTTTCTAACACAATACTTTTTGATTTTTTCTAAGAATACTTTATTTTTATAAAATTAGTTATTATGTGAAAAATAAACATAGTTTTTAATAAATATTGGCTATTTTATAAACTATTTTTTTTTGTTAAAAATTTATTTTATTCAGAAGAATGAGCTGCTGCTGCTGAAAAAAAATCTTAAAAATTAATTATTAATTCGAGTTCGTTTCTTAAGTCTTCGGTTTACGTCTTATTGTCTTGCCAACAAGACGAAAATAAAATCCCTCTAAGGCTGCGAGAGCCTCAGTACAATTACTTTCTGTATATGCCGCGTACATAGGAGGATTCCAATATTTTTGCGCATGGTAATAGAACGCAAAGTATGTTTTTCTATCATATTATACTAATTTATGAAAATGTTTATATATTCAAAAAATAATAATTTAAAAATTGTGAAAAAGTAAATATGGTTGTTGTTGTTGTTGTTGTAACTGTAGAAAAATTCCCCAAATTATGCTTCGATGAATATTGCGGTAGTGACAATCCGTAGCCGAATGAAAATCCTTGTCGTTCCGTTATAAAGAGCCGACTGCCGCGGGAACTATTAGATTTTAGTCGCATCTTACGACAGACATGTCTTACCGCGGCAACATTCTTGAACCCCTAACCTACAGGAGGTAAAAAAAATATGGTCCTAATGCCTCCTTAGCAAGTGATAATTTCAGCATGTACTCGTATCTACTTATATACGCTTTTTGATTAAATTTTTTCTTCTTCTTTTTAAATATCAAATCAATTGTTTGGCGATCAAATACATTGATATATAAAAAAAATTTCAAATTTGCACATAATTAAAAAATAATTACCAAATATTCAAATAAAGTGCACTTATGCGGTAAACAATATTGATGGATTAAATGGTTTCGGGCAAAATTTTGTAGCAATACAAGTTTTTTCTAATAACCAAAAAACACTAAAAAGCAATTAACTGCAACATTTGCCATGTCAATATTTCGCAGAAAAAAAATATAATGAAAAACATTATATTTTTAAAACAACATACTTTCGCTTATCGAGATTTTTGTATAGCTTTCATGTACGTGAAATGTTACATTAATTTTGGTCGGAAGTATATAAGTACCAGAAGGGGAAGAGATAGTCCCACCGAAATTTATACCGAGCGTATCAGAATGCGAAACTGAGTTGATTTAGCCAAGTCATCCTGTCTGTCTTTCCCCCTAATTGTTTGAACACAAACTAGTCACTGAGTTTTAGAGATATTTTAACCAAAGTTGATAGGAAGATTTTTCCGATTTGAAATTTTGGGTCATCAATCCGTCAAAAAAGTACCTAAGACTGTGCAATTTTATGCACTATACATACCCAAAGGAACTGTAAATTAGTTCAGAAAATCATCGAAATCGGATCGAACTATAACATACAGCTTCCATACACCGATTTTTTTCAGATGTGAGACTTTTGTTAAAACTCAGTCAAAAAAGCATCTAGGAGCATGAAATATGGTGTCATGCATACAAATTATGAAATGGTACTGAAAATCATCGAAATCGGAATTCGATATCATATAGTCTCCTTACAACAAAATTGTTCAGATATGAGATTTTTCCGTTAAAAAAACATACATACGTATATATATATATTGGCGCTTTACAACCGTTGAAGCGATTTTCGGCCAAGCTGCTCCTCTTATTTGTGATTTTTTGCATCTTGATGTTTCTACCAACAAATGTAGCGCCCTACAGTTTATTCTGAGCCGCTTCCGAATGGCCGAATTTTTATGAGATCGTTTTTATTTCATATCAGAAATACAATTGAAGGGCTTGGTATTCCCTACCGAGGGGCAACCGCAATAAGAAAAATTAATTTTTTTTAATAATTTTGGATGTTTCTCAAATACAGACCTTCCGAATTGTAGTACGCAATGCTAAGCACTCGGCTATTGCGGCCAAAAAAGCATTTAGGAGTATTAAATTTGGACTTATCCAACATGTATGGATGAATTGCATGTTGGTACTTTAAATCATCGAAATGAGACTACTATATCATTATATATTTTAATTTAGATTATTATTTTAGATTACTTTCTTTTATTTTATTTTATAGTATTTATTTAAATATATTTTCTAATTTTTTTTTTTCATATATATTTTTTATTTAATTTATTTTTTATTCTTTTTTATTTTTTTTATATAGATTGTATATTATTACTTTTACTATATTTTAATTAATCTTAGTTTATTTTTTAGGTTTTATTTGTTTTATTATTTTTTTTATTTTTTTTAGTAATTTAGTTATTTAAATTTTTTTAAACTATAAGATTTGTTCAAATTTTCTATTTTATATTTTTTTATTTTATATTTTCACATTTTTTTAATTAATGAATTTAATTTAAGTTTTTAAATTTATATTTCTTTATTTTATTTTCTTTTATTTAATTTAAATTAATTTAATTTCTTTTATATATTTTATTGCATTTCATTTTATTAAAATCATTTATTTTTAATCTTTTTTTTCTAGTTTTATTTAGTTTATTTTTTTGTTTCAGATTGATTTATTTTATTTTATATTTTATTGTTTATTTTATTTTATTATATTCAAACTATTAAAATTTTTATTTCATTTTAATAAATTTAAAATTTTTTGTATAATATTGGATTAGTAAGTTTTATTTATTTAATTTTTTTTTAATTTTTTTATTTGGGTTTTTCTTTATTTTTAATTTGCTTATTTTATTTTTATTTATTTAATTAATTTTTTATTTTTTGGTTATAAGTAAATGAGCTGTATTCAAAGGCCTATTTTGGTTAGAAAAATGTTTTAATTGAATTTTTTTGTTATACAACAAAGAAAAATTGGTAGAAGTGACAGCTGTTTCGGAGGTCACCACATCTCCTCATCAGACTATTTTTGTCAGTAATTGAACTGACTGATTCTGGCATCACAGGCTAGTGCTCTTACAACTGAGCCAACTTCTTCCATGTAATGTTGTTGTATTATTAAATTTTTTTAAATTTTTTTCATTTTGTGTGTTTATTTTTAACTTATTTTTTGTTTGTTTCTTGTTATGGTTTTACCTTTTTTGTTTTATCTATTTAATCTTATTTTGTTTTATTTTATTAAGTGTTTTTATATTTTTTTAATTTTTTTATATTTTTTATATTTTTTATTTTTTTTTTTTAATTTTAATTATTTTATTTTCTTTTAATTTTATATTGGTTTAATTAATTAATTTAATTTTATTTTATATTTTATTTTTTTATTATATTAAAAAAATATTGCATTTTATTTAAAATTATTACATATTTTTCCTTGTTTTATTTAATTTTTCTTTTTAATTTTATAATTTTTTATTTAATTTTTGATTTTTATTATCATAGTTTTTAATTTTGTTTTTTAATTTTGTTTATTTTATTGTATATATTTATTTTTATGTATTTTTATTTTACTTTATAGTAATATTATTTTAAACTCTTTTTATATTATATTGATTTAGTTTAATTATTTATTTAGTAATTTTTCTGTGATTGTGTTTTTTTATTCATTGTGTGGCACATTTTAATACCTTTGTTATTTTATTTTACTTTATAGTAATTTTTTTAAATTTGCTTTATATTTACTATATTTATTTAATTTAATAATTTCTAATTTTTTACTTTAAATTTATTTTTATTTTTAATTTTTTTATGTTGTGTTTTTTTTCCTTTTCTTTTAGTAGTAATTTTCATTGTTATAGTTTTTTATTTTAATTAATATTTCCTTAATTTGGTCTTATTCTCTTTTATTTTTATTTTTTTTTTAACTACTAGATTTGTTTTTTATTTTTTCACTCTCAGTTGCAGTTAATTACATAATGCACCACAGAGCAATTAGTCGTGCCATTGTTTCGCGTTTATCTGCTAAAGTTTTCATCACCGCAAATTATATGAGATACGTGTGTATGAATGTGTGTATGCTTGCATACATAACTACATTCATTCTTTTGTTTCTTGGCCTGCTTTTGCCCAACAAGGAAGTATGCTAGACACGCGAGGCAAGCACACAATAACATTAAGATAACTGTTACTTTTGTTATTGCCAAGCGGCTGTGGGCTTCAAGGTAGCCCACAGAGGTGGCAGAATGAGTATATTGAGTGAATATAATATAATATAAAAAACTTTCGTTAAGCGTAATGCCTGCGGTCACAAATTTATATTGGATAATAATAGGAATTTAATTTTGCAAATATTTTTATTCTCAAAAAAAAAAATTATAATAAAAAATAATAAATTGCATATTGTAATATAATTCAAAACATTTTTTACTAAGCAAAATTAGTATATTTTGTACTTCATTGCCCTCATTTAGTATTTATTTTTATTTTATTTGTTTTTTTACACTTAAATTTCATTTTTGCTTTCGGCCATTAAAATCTCTTGTGGTTTTATCTCTGTTGGTTGTGTTAACAAAAAAGTGGGTCAGCCAGCTGAGCTGGAGGTTGTTTTTTGAAAGAGTTGTGGTGAGTGTATGACCTTGGCATATTTCTATAGTTTTTTTTAGTTTATTTATTATTAATTTAGTGCATCTTTTAGCGGGAAAAACGTATTGTTTTTTAGTTTTTGTTTAATAAATAACCAGAATTTAGTATTTTACTTGTAATAAAAACCATTTAGTATGAAATTATTTATTTAAAAATGTTAAAAACCGTATAACAATTATTAAGGTATTAAAAAAAATGTGGGGCTTTTCTCTTGCGAATTGTTCTTTATTTTTATTTTTATTTATTTATTTTTATTTTTTTATTTTTATTTTTTGAATATTTTCTGGAGCAATTTGAGCTCTTAAGTTTTTTTTTGACAACTACTTTCTGTCAAAGATACTTTAAAATAAAATTATATAAAACCTATACTCTACTTCAACGTATTTTGCTACCAAAATCGTAGTACTATTACAACTTTTCTTTTGAATATTTGTAATTCACCAATCTTATCCTCGTGGGTGGAGTGCTATCATTTTTTTATTTTTAACTCTTACACTATTCTTGATTAAATCATTTGAATTACTTACGAAATTATTAATATTTTTTTTTTTAATTTTCTTTTTTTTTGATTGTTTTCGATATTTCGACAGCGGGTGCAAAAGTCAATGAAATGCGCCAATAACAACGCCCACAGCTGGTTGAATGCGTGAAAATATGCACACATACTTATATATATATATATATATATTACTCGTATATATACATATATAAATATATATATATATATATATATATATATATATATATATATAAATTCTTATATTTGCACACTTTGAAATATCCACTCCAACGACTTATCGATTTGCAAAAACAAACAAAAAGACAGAGCTAAATATTTTCATTTTCGTCATTGGCGTGGGAGTTATTGCTGTTGGTGGCGTTTGAAAACGTCAAAACAGATAACCAATTTTGGTTTCATTATTTGTTTTTTTCAGCGCTTAAAGCGTTAACTGTTTGCCGCTTTTGCGTTTAGAGAATTAATTTATTAATAAATTTATGGATATAAAATCGAGAATGCCAATTTTTTGGGGATATTTAAAAATTTATTCAATACAAAATTCTTACAAAAACAAATTTCTAAAAAAAAAATTTTGAAGTAATACCAAATTTTTTGCGTACATTTTTACATATTTTTTATGAAATAATAAACAATTAATTAATTTCTCAAAGTCGAAAACTTACAAGTGTAATATTTTCAAATCTCGATTTGAGGCTAGGTTAGGCTATACTGGCTGACTGTTACAATATTGATACCCTCTTATGCTAGATGGAGGTTCAACTTTATTCGAGGCAAAGTAGCAAAGTCAGCGCTGCTTGGAAAGTTTCAGAAAGCGCTTATATCCAGTTTCGAAACTTCCTCTATTCTTTTGCACTTGTATAACTGCCAACAACCGTCCTACTGTGCGATCTCGGCGATATATAAGTCAGTCCATTTCAGCATGATCGGCCTTCCAGCTTTTTTTTTTAATTTTCCTGCTAGAGAGTCTTAAGCGTCTTATGTATTTCATGTACTGATTCGATCAACCGACGGTTGGCGCTTTTGGCAATATTATTAACTTCCAGAAGATTTCCGCCTGTAAAATTTTGCGTTCATCCGAACGTTTGCAGGTTGATTTAATGTGGCTCGAAATCTTGTTCACCACACTCTTGCTGATTGAACAACTGGCCGAAGGTTTCAGTAGAAGATTTACCTTACGTTCCCAATCTTATAGGCGTGAGTCTATTCATGATGAATTGCCAAACCAAACTGAGAATAAATCACTTGACAGCTGTTAAATCGGTCTCCATCTTGAAAAGTAATGCCAACCTCTATACCTCTATAAAAAAACACCCTAAGCCCAAGTGCAAAATACCCCATAATTTGCCATTAGAAGGTCCGGGTTCTTGAGAGCGTCGAGAAATAGGCACAGTTTGCATACTAGCCTATAGTAGTGGGTTTCTTGCATAGTTTCCAAACAATTATTTCAATATGTATATATATATATATATATATATATTTGAAATGCTTTTGTGCATGAAACTCATTTCTAAGGTTTTTTTGTTTCAAAAAACAATTGCTTTCAAAAAAAAATGTAATTGCCACTCTCCCTTTTTTTGCAATTACTTACTCGATGTGGTAATCATTTTCTATATTAAAACATATTTTTATATAAATTTTTTTATTTCGAATTCACTTTATATCACTCAGTCAAGCGGAGTGATCATGTTTGCGCCTTGCGTGCTAGCAACACATCAGTACACATGTGCACACACACAAGCACACACACACACACAAGTTGCCGATAAATCAAAATACTCGTATATGTACATATGTATGTATTTATTTTTGGAATGTTGTTGATTAACGCTCAGTTTGCGTGGTTGCTTTGACCACTACGTTCGCTATTTGATTGCTTGCTTGCTTGCTTGCTTTACTGCTTTTGTTGTTGTTTTTTATTTATTTTTTATTTTTTTAATTTTTTTTTTTTTAGTTATTCGCATTTCTCATTCGCGAACGAGTTTCCCCGTTTGTCGTGCTAATGTATACGAGTATTCATATATGTACATATATATAGTATATATAAATATATATATTTCTGTTTTCTTGTTTTCATTTCTTTCACAAACATTTCTGAATCTGAATCTATTATTGAATTCATTAGGCGAATCTGCAAACACACACATCACCTATGTATGTATAAATATACAAACTCACACTCACTCACTGCACGCATATGGCACGGAAAAAAGCGAAATCCAGCATGTGTGTTTGTATATATTTGAAAAAAAAAATTGAGTTTAGTAGTGCGAAATGGAATTGAATATATTTAGTATTGGTGTTGGCTAGCATGTCGTTGGCGGGAGAATACTTTCACTTATAAAAGTTTGAAAAAATTTTGGTCTAGAACATTATTATAATTTTTTTTTATTACAAATTTTGTGCTGATATTGCTTATGAGGGGAAATCTGTATTTAAATAAATTTAATTCTGTAAATTATTTTTAGCTTCGAAGCAGCGGTTTTCGCCTTAGATTGTCCAAATTATAGCATCTCATTCGAAATAGTTCTTTATACAATGGTGAGAGAGTTGCCCTCATTAAATCGGTTGTATGGGGCTATATGATATAGTAGTCCAATTTCTATGATTTTCTCTACAAATATGCATTTTGTATGTCCAGTGTACCAAATTTTACGTCCCTAGGTACTGTTTGACGTATTTATGACCAAAAATTTCAAATCTGAAATAATAAAAAATACTAAAATCAGACTTCCACCTGGAAAATATTGCATTAGTCCGAACATTTGAAGGGTTTCTGAGATCTAGCTTAGTGTCTAGGTTCAAACATCGACTCAAGAACTTATATCTAACAGCCCTCATTTAGTGTGGCTCGAAACCTTGTTCACCATTCTTTATAACCAAAAATTTGAAATCTGAAAATATGGCGTGTTGATAAAATATTACTTTTTGAAGGGAAAACAGTTGAAGCAAAAACCTCGCTTGAAGACGAGTTTCCGTACACTGACCCAGGAAAATCAATCGTCAATAATTGGTATGATAAAATGAACATCTAAGACAGTGAACGGAGTGTACATCCAAAGGAGGCTATAACCGACGAAAACGTCAAACAAAATCCACAAAGTGATGTTGAATGATCGTAAATTGAAATGGAATGAAATAGCAAACACTCTAAAGATATCAACTGAACATGTACATCATATCATTCACGAATATCTGGGTATGAGAAAGCTCTGCGCAAAGTGGGGGCCGCGCAAACTCACTTTTGGCCTAAAACAACGACGAGTTGATGATTGGTAGTAGTGTTTGGAAATGTTAAAGCGTAATAAACCCGAGTTTCTGCGTCGATATGTGACAATCTATGAAACATGGCTTCATCATTTCACTCCGAAGTCGAATCCACAGTCATACGAATTGTCTGTACACGATGAACCTGCTCCGAAGCGTTGAAGAACGTAACAGTCGGCTGGCAAGGTTTAGGTGTCGTTATTTTCGGATGCGCATGAAATAATTCTCATTGACTATATTGGAAGAGGAAGAACCATCAATAGTAATAGTCGCTACTCAGCGTTATTGGACCTTTTCAAAGACGAAATCGCCGAAAAACGGCCGAATTTTAAGAAGAAAAATAAAGTGTTGTTTCACTAAAAACAATGCACCGCGTCACAAATCAGTGAAATCGATGGCAAGAATATAGAAATTTGGCTATGAGTTGCTTTTGCATCTACCATACTCTCCAAATCTGGCTATCTAGTTACTATTTTCTGTTCCTAAATCTCCAACGATTGCGCCTGGGAAAAAAAATTTCGTCGAATGAAGAGGTGATCGCCGAAACTGAGACCTATTTCAAAGCGAACGAAAATCGTACTACAAAAATGATATCGAAAAGATGTAGGGTCACTATAATAGTATATCACACTAGAAGGGAACGATATTAAATAAAAAAATGAATGTTTCCAAAAAAAAAAATAGTTTTATCAGATCGTATTCTGCAAGAAATCATGAATTGCCGATTCTTCGCCACTTGAATAGCTCAGCTAGTAAGTCATCGGCTGATGCCATTTTGTCATTTCTTTAAACTGGAAATCGCTGTTCAAACTTCATCATAGTCGAATTTATGGTCATCGTTTGTGGTTTAAGGTTTGTCATCTTAGCATGTTTAAATTTTAAAGACAATTTTTTTTTCTTATAATTTTCGAGCACTTTCCTGCTGACCATCTCTTCAGGTTCTTCATACTCATGAGCTGCAGCATCTCTTTTTTTTCTGTCACAACACAATATGATCGAACTCGTTTCAAATTGCTTGATCAGCCATCAGGTCAGCTCGGCTTTCTTTTCCATAGGAAAGTGGGCTACCTCTCTTCAAGTCGTCACCCCAGGCTCCTCACGAGTTGGCTACCGCATTTTGCACAAGATATGTTCATATTTCCAGGTCCGGGGGACTTGGATGGAGATTGAAGAATTTAGTAAAGCCCGTCGACTGCAACAGCATACCTTGAAGCATGACTGAGCTGTTACTACCAAACGCATATGTACATCAACGTACAATTAGTTTGAATTTGATGTTGAAAAATTGATTTTTTAATTCTTTGGTTAATTAATTTTTTTTCTGCTCATCAATTTTGAATGCGCATTTTAATTGAAAAAAAAAATAGAAACAAAGATTTCGAGCTGAAAATTTAATGTAGAAAAAAAATGTTTATTAATTTCAACATCATAAAAGCGCTGGGAAAGCATTGACCGAGTTTTCTTGTAAAGGTAAATAATAAATTTCAATGGAATTTAAATTTTTCTGTTTTTTCTTTTTCTCTTTTTGACTTACTAATAAGTCGACGAATTTGTCAGTTATGTGTGCTAATTGCGATGTTAATTGTGTTTTTTGGAGTAAAAGACGGAAAAAACAGAGTAGAAATTCCATAAGTAAGAATGCTGTGCAGCGTCACAGGTTGAAATGCCGCCAACAGTGGATAAGATACGCACATAAATATTCATTAGGGTAAGAAGCGCTAGTGAAAGAAACAGTCTAATTAAACACTTAACATTTTTGTTTTCGTTATTTTTGTTATACTTACCGCGAGAAAAAGTACTGTTATTCCTTAGTAGGTTCAACATAGAGCTTCTCTTATGCATATATGCATACAAACAAACCATATATGTGTGTTTAATACGTCTGCATAGAAGAATTATGCCATGCAAGCGTAAGCAGATATAAAAGACTTAAGCCACAAACTCGCTGCAGGTTGCCGAGCTGCTTTTTGTTCTTTGTTTTCATTTTGGGTTCGCTTTGTTTTTATACCATTTTCCTATTTTCATTTTTACTGCTACTTAAGCTATATGTGTATGTGTATGTACGCACGTAGCTAGACTTCATTGCCAAGAGAGTGTATTATGTAATAATTTTTACTCGTTGACTTCATTTAGTTTTCTTTTTTTTTTTTTGTATAATATTTCAATTAGAATTCACTGCATGATGCATCACATCTACCAGGTGGTTATCAAGTAACTGCTTCTTGCTGTGGCACAGGTGTGACACACGCGATGGCTTATGCACCAGTGCATATGTATGTGCATATGTTACATGAATGTATACATAAATATTTTTGAATAATTTTCATATATGTTGATACTAGAAATTTATGTAAGAAGGTAAGAATTTTAGCTGCAGGGCGATGAATTAATTTCTATATCTTATTTCTTGATTGTAAAAAAGATTACATACATAAATATTTATATGTACATTATTAATTCCACATAACCCAACTTTTCAGTACCATATTTGTAAAACGATTTGTCCTTTGCTTCAAAATATTACTCAGTTTCGGCGATCACTTCTTCATTCGACGAAAATTTCTTCTAAGCGAGCATTCTCTTGAGATTTGAGAACAGAAAATAGTCGCTAGATCTGGAGAAAACGGTGTTAGCGGAAGCAGCTCGAAGCCCAATTCATAGATTTTTGACATCCATTTCACTCACTTTTGAGACGGTGTATTATCTTGGTGAAGCAAAACTTTATTTTTCATTAAATGCGGCCATTTTTCGGCGATTTTGTCTTTCAAACGGTCCAATAGCGTTACGTAATAGTCGCAGTTGATGGTTCTTCCTTTTACAAGGTAGTCAATGAAAATTATTCCATTCGCATCCCAAAATACAGACGCCACAACCTTATAAGCTGACTGTAGCGTTTTTCCATGCTTCAGAGCGTAGTCATCGTGTGCAGTCCACTCGAATGACTGCCGATGGACTTCGTAGTGAAATGATGGAGCCATGTTTCATCCATTGTCACATATCGATGGAAAAACTCGGGTTTATTACGCTTGAACATATCCAAACACTGCTCCGAATCATCAATTCGTCGTTGTTTTTGATAAAAAGTGAGCCCGCGCGGCACCGACTATGCACAGAGCTTTCTCATACTCAAATACTCATGAATGATATCCTTAGAGTGCCTGCTGTTTCACTCAGTTTCAATTTACGATCAATTAGATCATTTTGTGAATTTTTCCGATGTTTTTGGCGGTACCAACCTCTTTTGGACGTCCACTGCGTTCACCGTTTGTGGGATAGCTACAATAGAACTATAGACAGCCTAGGCGAGTCTCCGCTCGCAGATATTACCTTTGTTTGTCGTGCGAATCTTTTTAAAATCCATGATTTACTTAGAGACAGGGAAAGCGGATAGGTCTAAGGCACAGCCTAATGAAGAAACAAATTCAAAGTCTGAACTGTCGTATTAGCAGCAGGTTAGACCATCAACTAGATCTGTAATTGTCCTAAAGATTTTTTTTTTTGTGGAATATTTCCAACATCTGCATCGAGCAAAGATGGTCATAGTCGTATCCATGAAACTAAGAGTTCCCTACAAATAGTAAGATTTAACGGCCATAACACATGCTGATCTCCTAAAACGCCTTTCTCCGGTCACCCTGCCTAATCCGTTACCAATTTTTTTTTTTCGTTCTATGAAACGTGGAACTTGAAGCGATTGTATAGCGTTCTCATTCTTCTAGGATATTTAATCTCTTAAAAATTATTAAAAACGGATTTTTTCTCATAAGCCGCATTTTTGTAAGAGTAGTTGAATTTTGACTTGCAAGGCAAAAATCCATTTGCTTCAAGGTTAATTTACATAAATTGACAAATCGTACTTTATATGGAAATCGTATCACAATAAATTGTGTAATAAATCTTTTCTATTGGTAGTGTAAATTTTCAAAAATAATTTAGTTCGAAATCCCCATACAATACAACTTTTTATGCGCAAACACAGATCATAAAAATTAAAACTGATATTAACGTGACAATGACAATGATCAGAAAGTCATACCAAAAAGTGCAATATACAGAGTCATAAAGCGGCGTTTTTAAAAAACAATAAAAAATAAGTGATGTCATCCTAAAACAAACAGTGAAGAAAACAAGATAAACACAAAAAACAAAATAAACAAAAAAAATTAAAAATTTAATAGAAAAAACACATAAAAACGTTTGTTATAAAATACATAATCAAGTTGATAGGTATTTAACAAAGCAAATTAACTGCTGAACGATCAACGATGATTTCAAAAATGTTGACAAGCTGTAATATCGACTGACTGTGTGAGAGAGAGTAACAGACTGACTGAAGCTGAAGCTCGTGCTTGCTGCTTATCGCTGACACATGCAAAGTGTATTTAAATATTATTTTGTTATTGACAAAAGTAAATAATTGGAAAAAAAATATTTAATACTCGTAATAACAGCAATCCAACAAAATTAAAAATAATAAGTAGAAATAAATAATGTATATGACAGACAAAAATATTCAATTGACTAAAAGCTTCGTGAAGGAATGAGTGAGCAAACATGCGAGGGAAGAAAAAGCAAAATAAAATTAAGTAAAATTAAATGAAATTATATATCAGAACCAAACATACTAAGTTAAAAAAAAAAAACCGCTGAAGCGATTTTCCGCCAAGCTTCTCTTCTCCAATTAGTATTTTTGCGTTTTGATGTTTTTACCAACAAATAGAGGACCCTACAGTTTATTCTAAGCCGCCACCGAGCGGCCGCTGGATTTTTATGAATAGCATAGAGAGTCCCTACATTTTTAAAGAAAAAAAAAAACAGAAAATTCAAATTTAATGGAGAATATTTATTATCATTCGAAAGCAGATTCTTTGGCAATTATTTTTTGAAGTTTACCTCTTTAAAATGTTGGCCGCGGCTACGTCTCAAATGATCCATCTATCGAGTCCAATTTTCAATAACTCGTTCGAGCATTTCCATTACTAACTGGCGAATGAAACGCGTGATGTTTTGCTCCAAGGCCTGTATCGAAGCGGGATTTTCCGCATAGGCTTTAGACTATACATATTCCCACAGGAAAAGGTCTAACAGTGTTATATAACACGATCTTGGTAGCCAATCGACCGGTCCTAAAAGTGAAATTATCTTCTCATCGAAGTATTTACTAAATAAATCCATGGATTGATCCGATGTGTGTGAACTGACGCCGTTTTGCTGAAACCAAATGTCGCGGAGATCACGAGCTTCAATTTCAGGCATCAAATAGTCGGTGATCATGGCGCGAGAATGGTCGCCATTGACGTTTGCGTTCTCACCGGCATCATTTTTGAGGAAATATGGACCCATGATTCCACCGGCATACAAACCACACCAAACCGTTTTTTTTTCTGGATGAAATGGCAGCTCTTGAATCTCTCTAGGTTGCTCTTCGTCCCGAATGCGGCAATTTTGCTTGTTTACATATCCATTGAACCAGAAATGGGCCTCATCACTTAACAAAATTTGGCTCGAAAACGTCGGATCTTCTTGGAACTTTTCAAGAGCCTATAGAGCGAAGCGATATCGCTTGGGAAGGTGGAGCGGCTTCTGTTCATGCACAAGTTGTATTTGGCACGCTTTCAATTTAAGATCTCGACGAAAAATGCGCCAAGTCGTTCCATACATCTGTCCGAGTTGCAGGAAACGGCACCGAATCAACTCTACACGGTCTTCGTGTACACTCTCAGCTGCGGCCGCTGTATTTTCATCACTGTGTACTGGACGTGGTCTATTCGCTCGAATATTACCAATAATGAATGCTGGGCCTGAGTACGCTCAATAGGCCGTTTATGTTGATCATAAGTTGAGCGAAGCGCGCGAAACACCGAACGTGAATTTTCGTAATAAAGTTGAATGATTTGTAAACGTTGTTCAGGCGTAGGTATTTCCATGATGAAATACCAAACAATACTGAACAAAATTAACATAACAGCTTGACACGACTCACGTGTGATCTTTCGAAAAAAGGCTATTAAGGAAAGTACCTCGAAAGGCATATAAAGGGTGATCATATGCTTTTTTGACAGATTATTAACCCAAAACCTCATATCTGAACAAATCGATTTTAGGAAAGCTATATGATATAGTATTCCGATATCGCTGATTATCACTACCAATATACAAATTATAATATTTTTAAATAATAATAACATAATGCATTGCCCTAAATGCTTTTGTGACTGAGTTTCGACAAAAAACTCATATCTGAAAATATTGGTGTATGGGATCTATATGTTATATTCGCTCGATTTCAATGATTTTTAGAACCAATACGTTATTCATTAGTTTTGTGTAGTATACCAAATTTTGACCCAAAATTTCAATTTCGAAATGCCGGTCGTATATACTTATATGCCATAGTCGTCCGATCTGACAAATGATCGTTTAAACGTATGGGTACATCCTCCTACCAAGTTTGGTTGAAATATCTCAATTGAGGGATTGGCAGACGGACATTTCTTATACATGATAATATCTAATTCACCAAAAGTATTTCTTCCGCTATAAATGAAGATAGAACTATCACCAGCAGCCAAACAGACTGAGTTTCGAAAGATCCTTTTTTAGCTTTCTCCATTCTTGCTTATATTTGACCTTCTATCAATATTATACTCTTTTATACCTAAAAACAAATAGTTTAGTGCCATTTTACTTACGTACATATGTACAGTTTTCACTTTCTTGAAATTTCTTTACGCGACACTCCATGCGATAGTAGTAGATGCAGTAGTCAGCGGTCATTTATGGTCATCAGTCACTAAGTCACATTGTTTGTGACCTCATTACCATTTACTTACATATACATATGTATGTCGGCTAATAACAGATACACTTAATAAATAAATCACAAATGTATGTATATACATACATATACTCCATATAGACTAAATATATATGAATGCACAACTTGGCTCGATTAAATTCACCTCAGTCGCTGCGGCGAGCAAATCTGACATTGGCATTGAACTTAGAATGCGTGCAATTAGTCATGGTTGTTGTTTTTTTTTTTTAATTTTTTTGTATGCATTTACTCATGCATACATGCATATATGAGTATAAAAAAATTCAAACATCTATAGTTTTCTCATTATATTCAATATCTGTACATATATATATATGTAGTGTGTGCTGAAGGAAAACTGGTTGAAAATGAGTAAATGACTCGTACGTGAAAAAATAGAAAAAAGAAGAAAAAATAGAAAACTCACAATTATAAAAAATAATAGTTCATAAAATCATTCGAAATGCTCAAATGGGTGTATAAATTGTTTTCGAATGCAGTCATGCGTTTACCTGTGACCATTTTTTACATTATTTTTTTTTCCGCTTTTCAATTGCATGCACAATTGCACATATTGTTGTCTGTCTGTCCGTGAGTCTGTCTATTTTATTGCATTACATTATGTATTTAGCTTAAAAAATTAATTTCACAGCAAATTAAGCTCGTATGAGAATGTGTGTAGTGCAAAAAAGAAGCTGTAACATTGCATAAAACATTTCATTCCTCATTGATACGTATCAAAACTAGATTGCAACAATGGAGGTTAAAATAATTTTCAGAATTACATACATATAGGCATTTATGAATGATTTTAAACGGATTTTAAATTATTTTTGCATAAAGAACCGTTATGCACTAAATTTGCTAGATTTGAGAAATGGAGTTAGCTTTAAGGTCAAATTTCGAAAGGTGAAAATGAATGGGACTATGAATATGAATATGAACATGAGTATGAGTACGAATATGAATATGAATATGATTATGAGTATGAGTACGAATATGAATATGAAAATGAATATGAGTATGAATATGAGTACGAATATGAATATGAATATGATTATGAGTATGAGTACGAGTATGAATATGAAAATGAATATGAGCATGAATATGAGTACGAATATGAATATGAATATGATTATGAGTATGAGTACGAATATGAATATGAAAATGAATATGAGTATGAATATGAGTACGAATATGAATATGATTATGAGTATGAGTACGAATATGAATATGAAAATGAATATGAGTATGAATGTGAATATGAATATGAGTATGAATATGAGTACGAATATGAATATGAATATGATTATGAGTATGAGTACGAATATGAATATGAAAATGAATATGAGTATTAATATGAGTTGCGATATGGATAAAAATGTGAATATGAATATGGATATACTTATCTATATGAACTTGAGTAGAATTATGAATTTCATTATGGATATACATATAAGTATGAATATTAAATAGATATAAATATGAAAACGAAATGGATATGAATACGAACATGATTATGAATATGGATATTGATATTGGAGATGAATATGAATATGTGTATCAATATCAATTTCAATATGGGTATATAAATGGATATGAATGTGAATATGAATATGAATTTCCCTAAGGATATAAGTGTTCATTTGAATATAAATATGAATACGAATATGAATATGAGTATGAGTGTGATATGAGTGTGAATATGAATTCCATTTTGGATATAAATATGAATATGAATATGAATATGAGTTTCGATATGAATATGTATATAAATATGGCTTTCAATATGGATATAAATAAGTATGAAAATGAAATGGATATGAATATGAATATGAGTATTAAATGGATATGAGTATGAATATGAATTTCAATACGGATATATGTAAATATAAAATGGATAGGAAAACGAATATAAATATTTATGAGAAAGAAATTTTTTTTTAAATATTCTAAAACAAAATTTTTGTAGTCATCATATTGTTGTTGCTGTTGTTGTAGTGGCTACGCCAAACCCGTCTAGGGTCAGGCAAGCTTAGTTTTAGTCATCGAGGTAATCTAACGGGAAGCCCAGGAAATGTGCTATTTCGACAGGTACGGACCAGAGTGAGAGATGTGTTAGAGGAGTCGGGTTAAGTGGGCATGCAAAGAGGTGGGTAGTGACGTGCGGGGATTCGTTGCACGTGGGATATGTGTTGGGTAAGTCAGGTTTGAGTCTGGATAGGTAGGAGTTAAGCCTGCTACAGTATCCAGATCTTAATTGTGAAAGGGTTACGCGGGTCTCTCGAGGCAACTCCAGCTCTTATTCTGCTATGGATGGTGATTGGACTCCGAGAACACCATTCACGGGAAGAGAGTTCACAAAGGTGTTAACGGACTCTCTGTGTATGCTGTTTATGGCCTGTCTGTACGCCGTCCAGTCCAGCGGGTGTTGTCTGTATTGCTGTACGGTGTCCCGGTTGTCAAGTACTCCCTTCCTTATTTGCCTAGGTGGTGGTTCAGCTTCCAATAAGAGTCTGTTGGGATGATCCCTACGGTAGCATCCCAGCAGATAGTGCTTACACAGCATAAAAGTATGCTCCTTAACTGAGAACATAGATGTTTCACTGTGTAAGTGGTGATCCGGCACCATCAGGATATTTCCCGTCACAGTCCGAAGGGCGGTGTTCTGACAAGTCTGGTGCTTCTTCAACTGCCTGCGTCTCGGTAGTACCCGGCGTCCAAATCGGTGCCGCATAGCTTGGGACCGGCCGGCCAATTGCCTTGTACGTTGCCAGCAGTGTTTCTTTGCCTTTTCCCCAGGTGTTACCGGCGAGCGATTTGAAGATTTTGTTGCGGCTCTATACTTTGGTAGCAATTGCAGTCGTATGTGGAGTGAAGGAGTGCAGACTGTCGAATATGTCTCCCAGTACCTTTGGGTTGTTCGTGGTCGGAATTTGTACGTCATTGAGCTTCACATTGAGTTCTAGACGGGTATTCCTTCGTCCAGCTCTTGAAAAGGGTGGCAAGGGATTTCGCTGATTGCAGGTGAAGATGTCGGGCAGTGAAGAAGTTGTAAAGATCGGCGAGATAGCAGTTTACTTTCGAACAAAGGCTATCAATATCCTGGCCAGGATCATGTCATCATGTAAATGTGGGTGCTTCTATTGATTTTGATATTAAGAATTTCCATATTATTTGTCAAATTGCATATTTCTCCGAAGTGCTTATGTAAATTCTCAAAATCTTTTTGTGATTTTTTTATCTTTATTTTATTTATTTTTTATTTTTTTTTTGCCTTAAATCACCTTATACTGCATCGCTTGCTTATTGGCTTTCAAACTGTAAGCAATAAAAGTTGGTTTGATTGCCATTGCTTTTGTTGTTGTATTTGAAAGCAAAACACAGTCATATTTGCATACGAAAATTTATTCTTTCTTTTGCTCGTTATGGACATCACAACCTTTTGGGCAAAAAAAAAAAAATATTTTGCGCAAACAACTTTGCCTGCATGCAGTTCTCTTCACTGCTGCAGTTGTCTGTTGTCTTGTCTGCAGTTGTTGTTGTTGTTGTTGCTGTTATTACTAAGCGTATTTGTGTCAGTTAAAGTGACACAAAACGGAAAAGGCGGCAGCGATTTCCTGCGCATTGCAACTGTCACACGACGTTGACGTTGAAGCACAAGCGCAATCACTACAGCAACAACAAAAACAACAACAATGAGAACAACACCAAAATAGAAAAGGCAGGTGAGCTATAGCAAAGTTGCACACAAACACGCACACACACGCACACACCGGTACCAACAAATCGCATTGCGCACTTTTTTGGCAATCTGCGGTGAAGCGGATTACGCTTTTTTCTATATTTTCAATATTTTCCACTTTTTTGTTATTATTTTTTTTTTATACTTTTGTTGTTTTTTTAGGACTAACGTGGTTTCAATATTTCAGCAATATTTTCATGCAAGGCATTGTGGTGCTCTTTTCTCTGCTCTACCACCCTTGTCACCCGGCATGCGTGTGTGCCACTTTAGGAAAGCTGTCAATTCTAGTTGAATTTTTTTTAGGTTTTTTTCCCGCGCACAACTCGCTCACTTTGCACCTGTTTGTGCCTGTGTGTGTATGTGTGTGCTTGCGTTTGGCTGCCAAGTGCTCCCATTGTCGCTTTCTCTCCCTATAAATTGTGCTTGTGACATTTCTAATGCATTTTCGCGTTCGGATTTTCTCTGTTATTTGCTGAATTGTTAGCGATTCTGGAAATTTGAAGCGACTTTTCATGCGTTGAGTGAGATTTGTTGAAATATTTTGATTGCTATTCGTACTCGCTTACGTTTGGGTGCACATAAATACTGTGGCAGTCTTTTTTTTTTTTTCTGTGGAAATTTTTTAATTATTTTGATTTTCTTCGAATTCTCGTGAATTTACACTTTTTGTTTAGTTTTTTTTTATATAAATATCCTATATGCAATTTTTTTCAATAATACAGAGGGATTCTAGAATTTCCAGTTTAACCAACACAATTCTGGTTGTAATCACTTTCCCTTATTAGCATTCGAAAAATTCAAGCTTTTCATTGCATTCTAATGGGAAGTGTGGAATGTAAAACAGAGAGAGAGAGAGAGGAAGGGAGACAAGCTCCTTTGCACTAAGTGAGACATTCCAAGCGTTAATTCCACGCATCACGATCACTGGGTTTCCGAAAGTTCTGGGCAGCTATTTTGTACTAAATGTAGACCCAATCCTAGTAATGAGTATAAAGGACTTCCATCGCATGCATTTCGAGAAAATTCTTGCCCGGTGTTAGTTGTAGTGAAACCTGTACAAGAGCGATTATCAAGTAAAAGAGAAGAGAGGAAAACCTTCAAAGCAAAAGCAACCTCTAATTAGGAGAGCATGCGATGGAAGTCCTTTGTACTCATTTCTAGGATAGGGTCTACATTTAGAGCGATGGAAGTCCGATTTTCTCGAAAATTCTTATCTAGACGCTCTGTAAAACCTACAAATCTTTATTAGTTATGACCATATGAGATTTGAAAATTTCAGCGGAATAAACGAGTTTAGCTAAAGTATTGAAATTTAAAGTGTTGTGAAATTGAAAATCTGTCTTAGAATTAAGTAACTAGTTGTAAAGTCTGCTAACAGTATCCGTAAAGCACAAGAACAAACAATATTAATACGAACGGTCCAAAAATGGCTGAAGAGGTGAATGCCAGAATCTAGTTATTGTCATGAGCTCAACCTTAGATAAACTCCCTTCAAGCTGCTCAATCACTGTAATATTTTCCGGGTGGAGATCCGCGTGTAAAAAATAGCTAAACAAGTAACTAAAGCAATAATCTCGTAGATTTTGTGCTTAAAATGTACTGAGAAAAGTGTATAACGGGTCACAAAGGAATTGAGAGGAGTGAGGTTCATATAAGGTGTAGCAACTAACCACTAACCTAATCAAAATCTATAAATGAGATTTCACTAGACTACATATCTTTATTATCAAACATCCGGCGTTATCCACCTTCCACCCAACCGACCGATAGTCGCATCTGAGCAGAACAGCGACTGATTTCTAAATGATCTAAACTGGCTGCTAAACTTAAGCTCGCTGAAAAAGTTTAGGTCATTGATAATATCTTTCATAAGCTGAACTAAAAATAAAATGTCAAGCGATTCTCTATGAATATGTAGTGTATGCAGAACATTGAGCCTTGAAAGACTGTAGTAAGTAAAGAGATTGTTATGCGAATCCAAAGGAGAATGTACATGAACACACTCCAAATTATCATTCATTCTGAAAAACTGCCAAAGAGTATTTTTTTATCTACTATTTCTCAAAACAAAAACCTGCCGAAATTATGAAATTATCTCCATCGGTTAACATTAAGAAGGCAAGAGCTCGAATCTAGCTTCGACCAGCATCCAAAATTAAAGAAAATTTATTTTTCGGCAGGAAATGTCAAGCCCTACGAGTGTATTTCTGACATGAAAAAAGATCCTCATAAAAACTCATCGGCCGCTCGGAGGTAGCTTAGAATAAACTGTAGGTCCCTAATTTTTTTTATTATTATTATTATTTTTTTTTTTTTTTTTTTTGGAAAAACTTAAAAACGCAAAACCACATATTATAAGAGAAGCTCGGCCTTCAGCGGTTATATACATGTTATATATATATATAAATATGTATATATTTCTCCATGGGAAAACCAGATATTCTGCGGCTGTAAAAAATTTCATCTCTTGTGAGAATTTTTTTGTTTAAATAATAAATTTCTTTAAAAAAAAAATGTTACGTTTTAATCCAAATTAATAGATAGACATATAGATGTAAATTTCAAATTATTAAAGGGTTATCCCTTTAGTGCATTCGAAAGAATAGGGCTGATAAATTGTTCAAACCTACTACAAAAGTGCATATTCCATGGTGTGGCCACGTTTCGTGCTTTAAGAGGTGCTTATAGGAAGTCCACATAATCTTCCAACTACTCAAGGAATTGATAAAATTTTAAAGAAATTTGAATAGACTGAATCGGTTACAGATATTGTAAGACCTCTGCATCATCGTTTTGTTCGTTCCACCTCAAATGTCGCTGTAAGTCGTTGTAAGTGAAAGTGTAGCCGAAGACTCGAAAGTGTCTATTTCTTGGCTTCCTCAAGAGCTTACGGCACATTATGGCTTATTATGGCTTGCACTTGGACTTACACCTACATCCATATAAAGTCCAGCTGATACAAAAATTAAAGTCAGCTGACCATTCACAATGCCTTAGTTTCGCAAAATTGTCGTATTTGTGGACACCAAAAATCCTCGAATAATTGAAGCGGGACCATGACATTTAAAAAAAATTTAATGCCTGGTGCAGTCTTTGGTCCGAAGGTGTGATTGAATCTTACTGCTTTGGTGACGATAATGGCGAGACTGTCACTCTCAATTCGGAGCGTTAGAGTCGAATGATAACCGACTTTTTCTTCTTCTTTTTTTTTTGTTGACTGCAATTGAGGAACACGACTCGAACAATATGTGGTTCCAACCAGATAGTGCCACATGTCACACAGCACAAGCAAATGTGGCTTTATTGTGAGAGAAATTTCATGGCCGCGTAAGCTCTTATCTTGGCGTTGTCAATTGGCCACCGAGATCGTGCGATTGGACACGGGCTACGTGAAATACCGTGTTTATGCGTATAAACTTTTAACTTCGGAGCACTAGAAATGCAACGTTCGTCAAGATACCGCTCAATATTTGTCAAAAAGTGGTCAAAAATTACCTCAAACGGATCAAAATTTGTAAAAATTCACGAGGTGATCATTTGAATGATGTAATGTTTCGCATATAATGATGAGGTTCAAACTTTATAATAAAACAAAAAGAATTTCATGAAAAAAAAATACTAAACACATTTGGAAACTGCAAAATGGCTAACTCTTTACAGATTTATGGCATTTGTGCGTGGAAACTCATCCTACATTCGAATTTCGTCGAATAAACTATAGCAAAAAGCAATAAAACATAATATTTTAGCAATATGTGATATAAAAATCTTAATTGTAATCAATACAAGAAAAAAATTAATAAAAAAAAAATAAAAATAAAAATAGATAAACTTGTAAAATATAAAAAAATTCAAAAAAAAAAAATGAAATAAAACCTAAAAACAACAAAATGCCAGAGCAATGACATCACGATTAACCAGCTCATCTTTTCTGACCTGTAAAGTGAGTTACAAGCAGAAAAAAAATACTTCAAAGTATTTTGCAAAGGAATTACACACACACACACAGCTACATACATTTATATATTTAAACAAGCGCTCAAGCACAACGAGCATATTCAACTTATAAAGGGTGTTTTTTATAGAGATGTAGAACTTTAAGTTGCAATAAAACAATTCGATTGTGATTCCACCAGCCCATAAAGTGCACCAAACAGTCAGTTTTTCTGGATGCAACGGTATTTCAACATACACTTGAGGATTACCTTCACTCCAAATGCGGCAGTTTTGTTTGTTGACGTAGCCATTCAACCAGAAGTGCGCTTCATCGATAAACATCGCTAAAATGGACGTAGTGTGCGATACGTTTTCCGCACAGAACCATTATTTTCGAAATAAAATTACACTATTTGCAAGCGTTGTTCAGGCGTGAGTCTATTCATGATGAATTGCCAAACCAAACTGAGAATAAATCACTTGACAGCTGTTAAATCGGTCGCCATCTTGAAAAGTATTGCCAACTCAAAGTTCTATACCTCTATAAAAAACACCCTATACAATAGGTACAACTGAGCTAATGTTGCTGTTGTAGCTCAGCTGTTTGCTCAGTCAAGCACACAGGTGTCAACTGAAAGACAGCAAAAAAGTTCTAGAATTTCTTATTTTATTTCACTCAAACTGAATCGAAGTGTCATATATATCTACATATTACATAGACGATTGTAAATAAATATGGATTACTACGTATATATTATGTGTCTGTATGCATTTGGCTTTGTTTAAGTAGTTTTTATCAGAAAATAAAATAAAATAAAATAAAAGATTTTCCACATTTTCATTCACAAGTTATTGACTCTTTATGGGTATTATTGTCCATAGAGCAATATGTCTAGATAATAAAGACAAGTACGTATTATGAGAAGCACATATATATGTATCTTTATATGTCGGCTTATGTCATAGTAAAGTAAGCAGCAGAAACATTTAATCGCATTAAAATTGAACAGATCACGCAAATATATTTGCGAAAAAGTAATTCTTAAAATTGTTGATTTTAGGGCAAAAATTATTAAAATTTTTAAAATTGTTTTACAAAATTGCTGTTTTCCATTTTTTTTTTTTAATCAATTTGAATAAAATAAAAAATAGTTTTGTATTGAAAACAATGCCTCTGATTATTTTCCATGAAAAAATATATATCTATTTCGAGGTTCCCTATTTTTTTAAAGAAAAAAACACAGAAAATTCAAATTTACTGAAGAATATTTGTTATCATTCGAAAGAACATTCCTTGGCATTTTTTTTTTTTTTTTTTTTTTTGAAGATTATCTGTTTAAAATATTGGCCGCTACGTCTCAGATGGTCCATTTGTTGAGTCCAATTTTCGATGACTCGTTCGAGCACTTCGACTGGTAACTAGCGAATGACACGCGTGATGTTTTCCTCCAAGGCCTGAATCGAAGCGGGATTGTCCGCATAGACTTTAGACTTTACATATCCTCACAAGAAAAAATTTAACGGTGTGATATCACATGGTCTTGGCGGCCCATCGACCGGCCCAAAACGTGAAATTATCTGCTCACCGAAGTGTCATCTCAGTTAATTCATTGATGAATGTGAGGTGTGGGAAGTGGCGCCATCTTGTTGAAACTAAATGTCGCAGAGATCACGACCTTCAATTTCAGGCATCAAATAGTTTCTTATCGTGGCGCGATAACGGTCGCCATAGACGGGTACGTTCTCACCGACATAATTTTTGAAGAAATATGGACCAATGGTTCCACCGTCCCACAAACCACACCAAACCGTTGGCTTTTCTGGACGAAATGGCAGCTATTGAATCTCCTCAGGTTGCTCTTCGTCCCAAATGCTTCAATTTCGCTGTTTACATACCCATTGAGCCAGAAATGGGTTTCATCGCTGAACAAAATTCGGCTCGAGAATGTGAGATCTTCTTTGGAAGCTGTATTTTGTTAGCTTTCAATTTAAGTTCACGACGAAAAATGCGCCAAGTCATTCCATAGGTCAGTCCGAGTTGCTGCGAATGACGCCGAATCGACTCCCCACGGTCTTCGTGTATACTCTCAGCTACGACCGCTATATTTTCTTCACCGCGTTCTGAACGTGGTCTATTTGGTCAAATATTATCTAATAATGAATGCTGGGTATCAAGATGGGTGGTGGTGTTGCGAATAGTATGCTCAGTAGGCCGATTATGTTGACCACAAGTTGAGCAAAGCGCGCGAAATACATTCTTTATAGAACGTGAATTTTCATAAAAAAGTTTAAAGATTTGTTAACGTTGTCAGGCGTAAGTCTTTTCATGATGAAATGCCAAACAATACTGAACAAAAATGGCATGACAGCTTGACACGACTCACGCGTGATGTGTCAAAAAAAAGTATTGAAAAAAGTACCTCTACAAGGATCGCCCTTCATTAATAATAGCATAATTTTTTCCCAGTGTAATCACCTCTGATCACTAATCAGCTTTCTTGTTTACCCTCTTCCACTCTCATTCGCCGTTGTTTACTTTGCGATATTTGTCTGTGACTATATTTTTTTTCTTCTGCCGCGATTTTTGATTTATGATTTCGCATTAAGTTGCGCGCTCAAATTCCGCTCTTTTTTTCTTTTGGGTCAGAAGACTCCGAAAACAACAGTATCTCTTCAAGCAGGTAACGAAACTTTTTTTTTATTGTTTTTTTTTTTTGTGATTTCTAAGCCGAAAACAAGTTACGCAAGTGAGAGCACGGCAGAAAATCTCTACCGCCTCCTCATACATGCGCAAAACATGTTGTGAAGAGAGCAATATTCAACCGATCACCGGTTAAAGCGTCGTTCGTTTACTCAGACACCTTTGTTGACGGCAACACACAGCGCGTGTATAGAGTGTGTACAGCTCAGGTGAGTGAGTGAATTTTTCAGGAGCGCGAACAAATATCAAATGAGTACTCGTATGTGGTCTCTGTAAGTTGACTAAACGAGTGAGTGGTTAAATCATTCATTTTCATTTTCAAAATGCGCGGCATGACGTCATCGTTTTTTTGTGATTTGTTGACGTTCTGAGACAGGTTTCTCAAGCCAAGTCTAAATATGTATGTATTTTTTTTTCATTAATTCAGGCTTTTTGTTGTAGTGTAAAGTGAGCTTAAAAATGAGTAGGCTGACTGGCTTGAAAGGTTGAAATTGTGTAGGATTACCTCGCGTCGCTTTGAAGGTTGGGAGAGTGTGTGACGCGAGGCGTTGCGCGGCGCTGTAGTGTTGGTGAACGAATCAAGCGGAGAATTTTTGAATAGGTTTAGTCATTTTAATTTATTTATACGCTTTTTTTTGCTATTTCACAAAGCATTTGGCAAGACGTATTGGCGAACTTGGCCAAAAACGCGTTTTTCAGTCAGAGCGCAGCAGTGGCTGAGCGCGCACACAACGAGCGAACGAAGCGTAGAAAAGTGGGTATTTTTGTGTCAAGTAAATTGTAAAATAAAAAAAATTATTCAAATAAAAGTATTAAAATCAAATTAATGTTCGAAAATGGCAGAAAAAAATGTTGAAAATCCTGTGAAAGGAGTTTTGAAATTTTTTCAAAATTAATTTTATTTAATTTTCAGCGAAAACCTAAACGCAGTAACTGATTTAAAATTTATCTAAGAGATACTAAGCTGCCAAAAACTCCTACATACATATATATATGTATGTATGTAAATGTAGGTGCGGCAGGTGAACGCCAACCTGAGAATAAAAAAAAATCCTCTTCTATTACAACAAGAAAAAAAATAATAATATTAAGAACAAAGCCACTCACTCCATAACCCGAGTGTTTTTGTTCAAGTGTATGTATATATGTATATATTTGTAAAAGTGTTGTTTTTTTCTACTCACATTCTTTCCAGCCAATCTCTACGTAAGTAACTGTGCAAAGTTCATAATGAAAACAAAACGCAAATTGTGTTAAACGTTAATTTACACATTTTTACTTTTACTATTCTCTATTGCCTTTGTAAATCGTAAAAGGCAAAGTATTGAAAAATATACATATATATATTACATAAGAAAATTCGAGAAAAAAAAAGGAAAGAAATATACGAAAATCGTTTTGCTCTATTGCGCAAACGTAACAGTGTGTTGAGTCATCCTCGCGCAGGATGGATGTGAAAGATATTAAAGGTGCCAAAGTGACACATGCCGGTCTGCTTAAACACAACGCCGATGGCAGCACTGAAACGCAAAAGATCACGCATGCCGGTTTGGTGGCGCGCAGTCCCGAGGGCACTGCCGCCAAGGGTATGAATATACGTGGCAATGAGGATTTGTGGGTGGAGATACAGGCGAATACGTTTCGTAATTGGGTGAATGAACATTTGCGGTCGACGGGTATGCAGGTGAGTGAGAATTTTCGTGTTTATTATTAAAAATTTCGAAAAAAACATTTAAAAAAACATTCCTCTAGGAATTCCATATAGAAATTAAGAACTTTACATCAAGTGGCGTGTTGAAGTTGTTATTTTTTTTTCTCCAATTAGTGGTTAAAAAATATTTTCTGTCCTGAAATAGAGTTATTGTATGATTTTGTAGCGCTTCCTTCGAACCTTAAGTTATTTTTCAATGAAAACTTTTGTAAATTTTTTTCTTTTTATGTTTAATACGTTTATGGCGCGGTTATGGCTATTATTTTCTCACTTGGTTAATCGTATTACTATTACTAGAGCATTTGGAAGCATTTTAGAGCCAGTTATCAATTAAAATCAAATTTTCCAAGCAGCTGGTGAGCTATAATTCGACAAGTGCGTACATCGAGTGTCGTCAGCAAACTGTTGCTATTAAGTTAGAATTCGTAATGCTCATGGTTACTCTATCTGTTACTCCTCCTTCATTTTTAACACTACTTAATGCTTTCCCTTGCTCTTCTTTGGCCCTTGACGCCCTTTGCGTTTGCGTGCTGCTAAGAGATTACTAAAAAAATTTTGGATATTTTGTTGGTTATTTTCTTCGTTATTTTTCTAGGAAACTCTAAATATCCTGAGTGAACTGGCGCTGAGATATATGTAGTTTTTCTCGTTCATAATGTAATCAGAATTTACAGATTTCTATCAGGAACTATTAATTTCAATTAAGAAGTACTAATCTCATATTAAAGGGTGGTCGAATTAGAGGTACTTTTTTCAATAGACTTTTTTTGACAGATCACGCGTGAGTCGTGTCAAGCTGTCATGTTATTTTTGTTCAGTATTGTTTGGCATTTCATCATGGGAAGACTAACGCCTAAACAACGATTACAAATCATTCAACTTTATTACGAAAATTCACGTTCTGTAAAAAATATGTTTCGCGCGCTTCGCTCAACTTAAACTTCAACATAATCGGCATACTAAACATACTATTCGCAACACAAGCATTCATTATTGGATAATATTCGACCGAATAGACCACGTCTAGCACGCAGTGAAGAAAATATAGCGGCCGCAGCTGAGAGTGTACACGAAGACCGTGGAGAGTCGATTCAGCACCGTTTGCAGCAACTTGAACTGACGTGTGGAACGACTTGGCGCATTTTAAGTCGATATCTTAAATTGAAAGCATACAAAATAAAACTTGTACAAGAACTGAAGCCGCTCGACCTTCCGAAGCGACATAGCTCCGATCTATGTGCTCTTGAAAAGTTCCAAGAAGATTCGATGTTTTCGAGCAAAATTTTGCTCAGCGATGAGGTCCATTTCTGGCTCAATGAATATGTAAAAGTAAAATTGTCGCATTTGGGACGAAGAGCAACCTGAAGAGATTCAAGAGCTGCCTTTTTATCCAGAAAAAACAACGGTTTGTTGTAGTTTGTGTGCTGGTGGAATCATCGGTCCATATTTCTTCAAAAATGATGCCGGTGAGAACGTAACCGTCAATGGGTACCGTTATTGCGCTACGATAACCGACTATTTGATGCCTGAAATTGAAGCTCGTGTTCTCTGCGACATTTGGATTCAACAAGACCGCGCCACTTCCCACACATCCCACACATCGCATCAATCAATGGATTTATTGAGAGAACACTTCGGTGAGCAGATGATTTCACGCTTTGATCCGGTAAATTGGCCATCAAGATTATGTGATAGCACATCGTTAGACTTTTACCTGTGGATATATCTAAAGTCTTAAGTCTATGCGGACAATCATGCTTCAATACAGGCCTTGGAGCAAAACATCATGCGTGTGATTCGCCAGTTACCGGTCGAAATGCTCGAATGAGTCATTGAAAATTGGACTGAACGGATGGACCATCTGAGATGCAGCTGCCGCCAACATTTCCAACAAAAAAAAAAACCATGAATGCCTATTTTTGATGGCTCTAAACGCTTCTCAAAACGGTGTTTTCTTACTTTAAAAATTTTTTTTAAAGTTGTAACCTTTAGAGTACTCATCGTGTCGTGTTTATTACAGCTAATGTTTTTGTTCCGAATGCCTCCTTGAGTATTTTATTTTATTTTATTTTATTTCATTGTGTTGAATTTATTATAGTTTTGTTTTATATATTTTTTAATTTTATTTTATATAAGTAATTTTTTTATTTTTTATCTTGTTTTGCTTAACTTAGTTTTATTTTATTTTGCTCTGTTTTGTTTCAACTTATTATATTTTATATTATTATAATTTTTTTCATAAAATTTTATTTAATTTTTTTATTTTAGTTTTTTTTTAGTTTACTTAATTTCAGTTTATTTAATTTATTTTATTTTATTTTATTTGTTTTCGTATATTTAATTAAATTTAAATTTTTTCAATTTTCTTCATATTTCTTTATTTTTCATGTTTATTCTTATTTCATATAATTTTATATTAATTTATTTTGGTTTATTTTACGCTTTGATCTTCTTCATTTTATTGTTTTTATTATTTTATTTTGTATTAACTATTTTTTTACATTTTTTTTTTTATATAAAGTTATATTTCTTTATTTTGTTTTATGTTTTTTATATATATTTTATTAAATTTTATTTTATATTTTTTTACGTTTTAATTTTTTTAATTTTTTTTTTACTTTTTATTTATAAGATTTAATAATTTTATTTTATTTCATTATTATTTTACTTTATTTTATATAAAATAATATAATTTGTTTTAAATAATTGAATTTTTTATATAATTTTATTATATTTAATTTTATTTTTTAATTTTATTTTATTTTTATTTTATTGTAGTTTTTACTTAATTTTAATATTTTTGTTTTTTTTTTTTAGTTTATTTGTTTTTGATTCTATTTTAATTTTTTTTTTGATTAATTTTTTAATTTTTATTAATCTTTGAGTGTTTTGTATTTTATTTGACTTAAATACAAGATTATTTAGTGCAAATCAAAGAATATTTGATTCCCACATGTGTCGTTTCAAATTGACACCTACACCAAATATAATGACAAACATACATATACATGTATATATGTGTATGTGTAATATTTCTAAATAAAAAAAAATAAAATAAATTGTGTGGGAAAAAATCAAATTCTTTCAATATCCGCGTGACGGAGTTGGAATAATGTCAAAATCGAGTTTAGTTACTTGTACAAATGCATGCAAATGGGTAGATATGTAGATATGTAAGTGAATAACAACAATACTACACCATTATTTAGCTCTTTAAGGTAACTTGTATTCGGAAATAAGGCGTTTTCATTGATAATACAAATTAGTATGTACATATATTCCTACTCATATGCACATAAACACGTACATACATGCATACATACATACATACAAACATAGGTGTATGTGTCAAATTCTTTTCTTGGTACTACACTTAGCATACATACATACATAGAACAGCTCCTCAGTTCACAGTACACTTGGACTTGTACGCCACTCCAAATATGTAAGCATGGCATGAATATAAATTACAGATGTTAACCACAGATGTACCTGCGTACATATGTATATACTTCAATAATGCTATACTCATTTAAATGTTGAAATATGTGGGTATAAATAGTATTACTGCATATGTATATATATGTATGTATATATGATTACGTGAGATAATATACGAATTAGGTTAGTATGTATGCGCATATGTATGTATGGCATGTATGCTACAAATATACATATTTATATATGTATGTGCGTGTGCATGTTGTTCCTTTCAGTTTTGCGTGTAGGTTGCACATTTTGAGGCTAACTTGCCATTTCCGTAGCTACAAATCTTACACATTACTATTTATTATGTTTTTGATCTTCATATATACGCACATAACATACAAATATTCTTAGTTTTTCGTTAGATACATACATATATTTACATATATTTCGACTTTATTAAGTGTAAAGAAGTCATGTGTTAAATTGTTATTGACTTGCGAGTCCAAAAAGGACTCACATACATATTAGGGTGGTTTTAAAAATAAGAGATAAATTAGTAATTTCATTTTTTTTTTAATCTGGCAGTGGATTGATGAAAATGGAGGAAAAAAATTATTTCGTATTCTAAGAAAATTTTTATTTTTGAACATTTTTTTTAATATATTCAAATTTTTTTTTAGTATATCAAAACCAAATTTTTTTCGAGCGAAAATTCGAAATTCGATATTTTTTCAAATTAAATAAATTTTATTTAAATAATTAATAAATTAATATTTTAATTAGGGTGGCTTATAGCGAAAAATAGATTGATTAAAAATTATCACTAAGAATTTTATAATTTAATAATTTTTTTATTTTTTTATTTTTTATTTTTTGATTATATAAGTATAATACTTATATGTATGTATGTATTGATTTATATATTTATTTATTTAAAAATACATTTCGCAATACTCATTCACTCTTACATGTATGCGGAAATATTGAGGAAGGAAACAGCTTAACAAGTAAACATTTTCATTTATACTGCATTTTAGTAAATATTCACATCCATACAAATATATGGTTTAATGATATACTTGATGTACATTTTGTCAAACGGAAATGTCAATTTTGTTCCATGTGAATGTTCAATTTTTGAACTCAGTGAGTTTTATGTAATTCTCAATTGTGACCTGGACATTTAAAAATAATAATTTTAATGCTGAACTTGGTCATAGTAAGGGCAAACCTTTTTTTATTCCACTTTATTTTTTTTTTGTATTTTTTTTTTTTTTTTTTTTTTTGGTTTACTATGATTTGCATTATTTTATTTAGAACTTCTTTTCATTTTATTTATTTTTAGTATAATTTTATTTTACTTCATCATTTTAATTATTTTTGTTAAAATTTTATTTCTATTACAAATTTTATTTATTTTTTTTCATACTTAAATTTAATTTACTTTGATTGGATTTATTATATTATTCGAATTCGACATACTTTCATTTATGTGGTTTAATTTAATTTTATTTTAATTTGCACTTCGTTTTGTTTTTATTAATTTCTGTTTCATTTTCTTCATTTATGCTGTTTCATTATAAAGGGTGTAAAGGGTAATCCATGTCAACGTTCTCTACATTTTCAAAAAAAAAAAAAAGAAAAAAAAACACAGAAAATTCAAACCTAATGGAAAACGTTTAATATCATTCGATAGAACATTATTTGGCATTTATTTTTTGATGATTAGCTCTTTCAAATGTTGGCCGTGGCTACGTCTCAGATGGTCCATTGGCATTTCGACTGGAAACTGGTGAATGACACGCGTGATGTTTTGCTCCAAGGCTTGAATCGAAGCGGGATTGTCCGTAGCACATCCCCACAGGAAAAAGTATAATGGTGTGATATCACACGATTATGGTGGAAAATCGACCGGCCCAAAACGTGAAATTATCTGCGCACCGAAGTGTTCTCTCAATAAATCCGTTGACTGATGTGATGTGTGAGATGTGTGGGAAATGGCGCCGTCTTGTTGAAACCAAATGTCTCGGAGGTCACGAGCTTCAATTTCAGGCATCAAATAGTCGGTTATCATGGCGCGATAACAGTCGCCACTGACGGTTGCGTTCTCACCGGTATAATTTTTGAAGAAATATGTACCGAGGATTCCACCGGCCCACAAACAACACCAAACCGTTGTTTTTTCTGTATCAAATGGCAGCTCTTGAATCTCTTCAGGCTGCTCTTCATCCCAAATACGGAAATTTTGCTTGTTTACATACACATTGAGCCAGAAATGGGCCTCATCACTGAACAAAAATTGGCTCGAAAACGTCGGATCTTCTTGGAACTTTTCAAGAACCCAAAGAAAGCCAAAGCGAAGCAGCGATGTCGCTGGGGAGGTTCGAGCGGCTTCAGTTCTTGCACAAGCTGTATTTTGTACGCTTTCAGTTTAAGATCTCGACGTAAAATGCTCGTCGTTCCATATGTCCGTCCGAGTTACTGCGAACGGCGCCAAATCGACTCTCCATCGTCTTCGTGTACACTCTCAGCTACGTCCGCTATATTTTCTTCACTGCGTGCTGCTGGACGTGGTCTATTAGGTCGAATATTATCCAATGCATGAATGCTGAGTCTCAAGATGGGTGATGGTGTTGCGAATGGTACGCTCAGTAGGCCGCCGATTATGTTGACCATAAGTTGAGCGAAGCGCGCGAAACACATTCGTTACAGAACTTGAATTTTCGTAATAAAGTTGAATGATTTGTGAACGTTGTTCAGTCGTAAAGTCTTTCCATGATGATATGCCAAACAATACTGAACAAAAATAAACTGACAGTTTGACACGACTCACGTTTGATCTGTCAAAAAAAGTACCTCTACTTGGATCACCCTTTCTTTACCTTTCATGTACATGAAATGGTATAATAGCTGTGGTTCGAAATATTTAAGTACTAGAAGGAGAAGCTACAGACACATGGAAATTTTTCACCTATCATATCAGAACGACGAGCTGAATTGATTTAGCCATGCCTGTCTCTCCTTCTATCCGTGTGTCTATTTTTGAGATATTCCAGCCAAATCTTGTAGGAATATGCACTTTTGCGCTTACACGATGAGGACGACTATACCATATATGCGATAGATTTTTCACAGATTTTCAAATTTTAGGTCATAAATCCGTCAAAAATGGAAATAAGACCGTGAAATTTCGTAAGCTACACACATAATGAATTGCATATTTGTAGTGAAAATCATCGGAATCGAAATGCGATATCATATAAGCCCCATACAACCGATGTATTCAGTTATGCGGTTTTGCGTCCAAAATCCACCAAGAGAACATCAATGAGCGTGAAATTTGGTGCTCTACAGACGTAAATTCAAGTTTATATTGACACTGAAAGTCATTGAACTCGAATTTTCCAATTTCCAGTAAATTTTTATGTTCATGAAAAGTATAAAGACTTCGGCATGGCAGAAGACAGCCCTGCTTGATTGTTATTGTTTTTTATTTTAATTTATTTTATCTTATTTTATTTTTTTTTTGTTTTACTTTATTTTATTTTAATTTGTTTTATTTTATTTTATTTTATTTTATTTTATTTTATTTATTTTTTTTATTTTTTTTTTGTTATTTTTTTTATTTATTTTTTATTTTTTACTTTATTTTAATTTAATTTAATTCTATTTTTTTATATATATTTTTTTTTTTCATTCTATTTCTATTTATTTAAGTATAGTTTATTTGGTTTTGTTTTATATTATTTGTATTTAAATTTCTTTTTGCACTCTACGCATGAGCTGTATTTATTGCATTACTGTTATTAAATTGAGGTTGAGTTAAAATAATCATTCCACAATGAATCTGATAAAAAAAGACTGCTCGTAATTGTTGTTAATTACAAAAATAAGTGCACTTATTTGTTGCCATTTTATTTCGCTGTTAAAAAGTATTTATTAATGCTTTTATTGCATATACATATATTTGCGCGAGTACCTTTGCAACAATCATTAGAAATAATTAAAATAAAAAAAGGAAAAAATTCAACTAAAAAGCGATATTTTTCAAGTCAAGTATTATTTCAACTTAATACCTTTTATTTCCTTCTCGCATGATTGAGTTAATAAGTAAAAAATATATTATTTTCACATAGAAAATCAATCAAACGTGCCGAAACGAATAAAAAAAAATAAAAATTGTATTAAATGCCTGAGAGAGATCTCATACATATTCAACAAGTGAGAAATACAGACATATATATAAATATATAATGTTATAAATTTACAACAACAACAAAAAATACTCACACTCCCTGCCGCACTGGTATTACACACACATCTTACGTCACAGCAAAGTAATGAAAAAAAAAATTAAATAATAAATAAAATTCCTTAGTGTCGGCACTTTGTGTTGCATGCCGCATGCCAATATAACTTTGTAACAGCAGCTAAAAGTACACCTAATAAATTTACATACGCTCATCCAGCTAGCTGTTATGTACGTACGTATAGATATGTGTGCACATAAGCATGCTATATAAGTTAATCATTGCATATATATTTAATAGCACACACGCGCTTGCTCCCTTCATTATTGGCTTAGTGTTTGGCTTGGCTTGACTTGACTTGGCTTGGCGTGTCGTAAGCGTTTTTGCAACTAATGAGGTTAGCAGGCGCAACTCGTAAATGATGACTCCTCTTCACTTTATTTCAGCCACCTGTAATTTGTTGTTGTTGTTGTTATTACTTTTGCAATCAATTAAAACTTATAGAGTTGCATAAAATTGTAATTTGATCACAGTGGATGATTTTTTATTACCTCTGCTCAGCACTCAAATCTTGTTTATTGCTACACTTTGCATATTTGCCACCTTTCAAGTGGAAGAAAAGAGCAACAACACAACAAGCAGTTAGGAAAATATATTAAAATTGCAAATATTTTGCAAAAAAAAAATAAAAAAATTGTAACAATCATTGCAGCTGATCGAATTTCACACTTTGAGTATAGACGTGAAGCCGCTCGTTGTTAGGCGGGCAGTTATATAAATATAAATATACATTTTTTGTTATCAAAAGATAATTAATTTAAATTATTTTTTGATGAATTTTGAATTTTGATTTTTTTCTTTGAAAATTACTTATTTATTCATCAATATCTATTTGGCCGCCTTCAAAGTAATCCTCCCCGGTTATAATACACTTGTACCAATGCTTTTTCCAATCCTCGCAGCACTTTTGGAATGCGCTTTTCGGTATGACCATCAGCTCTTTCTTCGATTCAGACTTGACCTCAGCATTGGTTTCTTAAGTTTTGCGAAAAGGAAAAAGTCGTAGGGAGAAAAATCTAAAGAGGCGGTGGTTGAGGCATGATTATGGTTTTGTATTTGGCCAAAGGAATTCCGAATAAGCATTGATGTGTGAGCTGGTGCATTATCGTGGTGCAGAATCCACGATTAGTTTTTCCACAATTTCGATCATTTGAGCCGTATTGCCTCACGCAAACGTTGCATAATTTCCTCGTATTATTCCTAATTAACTATACGACCCTTCGACAGGAAATCATAATGCACCGAACCATTGTAATCAAAGAAAACTGTGAAACCTCTTATTTGATCGAACTTTGCGTGCCTTCTTCGGTCTTGGCTCATCTGGCCGGTTCCATTGGGATGATGATTGAGCCTTGGTTTCGACGTCATAACCATATACCCACACACTTCGTCACCAGTTATGACCCGTTTGAGCAAACCCAGATCGTTGTTGACGTCATTCAACAACTGCCGAGCGATCTAATGCCACAATGCTTTTGCTCAAAATTTAGCAATTTCCGAACTAACTACGCTGCCCCACGTTTCATGTCCAAACCGTTTCAGAAAATTGCAGCTTCACTAATAGTGATTCGACGATTTTCAAGAACAATTTCTGTCACTATTTCGATATTTGCTTCGCTTGTTGATGTGGTCGCACATCTTCTCGGCCTTCTGTAAAGCGCCTGTACCACTTATAAACACTTTTTTGAGACTAAGTGGACTCACCGAATGCCACAGTCAACACTTCAAGTGCCTTGGAGTACTTTATTATATTTTTAAAGAAAATTTAATGCATATTCTTTGATTCACTTTTTTCTCAAAAGTCAAGAACGAACTACTTATCGGAATTTTCTCCTAATGCAAGCACATGATAAACATATGTGTCCGATTATGACAAAAACAAAATATCGATAAACGAATGTACAAAGCCCGCGAAAAGTCAAAATTCACATTTTCCTTTGAACATACCTCGTATAATCATTAAAAATTTATTACCTTCAGTTTTTCAAAAAAAAAAAAACGTTTCAAACTTATTGAAAAATAAATTTGTACTTAAATTTACAGGTAAAATTATTTAGGTTGCGTATACGCACTGCTGTACTACTGAAATATCTTTTATAATATTATTAGATTTTTTTTTTTACTTTTCTGTGTAATTTAAAAAATTTTCAATTTAAGTTTTATTTCTCAATTTTTAGTTTTCAATTCTTATTGGCGTTTTTTATTCAAAAAAACAGCACTAAATGGCCAAGACAGGTTTAAAAATTTTACAAGAATTTTTTTAGTACCTTTTTTTCTATTTATTTTCTATTTTGGATTCAAAGTCTTATTGTTTTTATTCCATAAAGCAGTACTGTATGAATAATAAATATAAATTTATTAAGTATTTTTTTATATTTTGTCCCCTTTATAGAGTCGAAAATAAGTATATGCATTCTAATTTTACATGAAAATCACAAATTTCTTCCATTAAACAAATAAGTTAATCAATGAATTTCAAAAAAATAAAAAAAATTGGCTCAAAATCAAACCCATCCTCACTACAAAAAAAATCTAATACATTACTGCTTCATTAAGATTCCATTAAAGCGTATATTAAAAGTGCGCAGAACTCAATTTATTGTTAATCGTATAATAAATGTTGACTTCAATAAAGCAATAAAATACTTAAAAATTTAAATGAGCATAAAAATGGAAAAGTAAATTGATTAAATCATGCAAATGAAACGCTGAATGAGTGAGTGAGTGAATGGCTGAATGACTGAAGTTAAGCAAATAAAAAAAAATAACAAAAATAATAAAAAAACCAAAAACCCAAAAAAAAATAGAAAAAAATTTAAAAATAATAAATCAATAGCTAAAAAGAAAATCTATTGAATACAAAATGTTTGTAAAATTTTTTAGTTTTTTTAATTTATTATTAATTTTTATAAAAATTTAACGAATAAATTACGTACAAATATAATTTGAAGAGCACAATATATATGTACGTATATATGCACTGAAGTAACTCAAAAAACCAGTATATAGTTGAAAAAATATAATTAATTCGTAAACAAAAATCTCGCGCAGCCATATTTAGCATCTCGAAAGCCAAGGTTGAGACGAGAGTTTCTCACCGACAAATTTTTACTGTTAAATTTTGTTAATATTTTTTTCTTCTCATTTTATATATTTATATTTTTTTTCTTTACATCTTATATTTTAATTTGTTTTTTAATTTCTTTTATATTTTTTTTTCTTAAATTAAATAAATTTTTTTTTATATATATTTTTTTATTTCTTTAATTTTTTTATTTTTATTTTATTTTATTTTATTTTTAATTTTTTTTTTTTTTTTGAACCTTAACTACATATGTACACGCGTAAGTTGAACCAAAGAGCATAAGTCGATAATTATCTACAAATAAAAGTATGTTTTATGTAGATACCTACCTACTCGCATATACAGTACTTATATATGTTTATATATATTTTTTTTTGTTGCTCGCAAATAAGGATAAAATCGGAAATTCCTACACGCCAACTCAGCTCATCACATTCACTCAGGTTTTGACAACTTTCAGCGTTTTTGATGTTTTTTTTTCCTTTTTTGCTTTTTCGTGACATTGTAATTTAAAGTTGTGTGACCCTAAAAACATTCGTAATAAATAAGTTTTAATTTTATATAAGCTACGTGTTGGCTTTCTGGGTAAACAATCCATAATAAATGTAGAGAGATAATCCTGCAAATTGAAAAAAGAATTAAATGAAATAATAAAAAATTAAAAAATAGAAAAATATATATTAAGCGTTGACGTAATGACTTCAAAAACTGCTTTATTCAACAAAATCGTAATAAATGAATTTTTGAACGCAAGAAAAAATGTAAAAAATATAATTTTATTTAAGTTTATTTTTTTATTGAAATTGATTAATTTTTTAATTTATTTTGTGAAAAAAAAATATTTTTAAAAAAATATTTCACATATATAAATATAAAAGGAAAAATATAAAATATAGGAGGGTAGGCCTTTTGGAGCGATATCCTATTTCGTAAAGAGCTCTTAGCAGCAAGTGTCGGCCATTTAAGATTTCTCACTTTTCTAACCATTAAATATGAATTAAAAAATTAAATTGAATTACAAATTAAATTAAATATATGTATGTGACGACATCAAAAAGAATTACACACCTACATACGTATATAAATTTTTTTAATGCAAATAAAAACAACAATAACAACAAACGCAGCTCACTTTCAACACAACAGCCGTTCGACCCACCTAAATGGAGCAACTTTGAATTCCGGCTCAAAAATGCAGAACCTGTCCAAAATGTTTCTGCTACAACAAAAAAATAAACACTGTATTTCGCCCCAAAGCACACTTGCTTTTATACCCTTCCCACACCATCTACAAAAACATTCCACTTTGATGTAGTATTTGAAATTATAACTGATTAATGAAATGTTTAGAGAGAGAGAGTGGAGAGTTTTGAACTAAAATTGCACTTTTTAACATTCATTTGCATGGTGGCTATACGAAAAACTACTCCAATTTCGTTGATTTTTAGTTTCTCTTTTACACAGTCATAGTGTGTTTGGTATACCAAATTTCATGTTGTTAGTTGCAAAAATGTAAGAGTTTTCATTGAAAAACTAATTTTTGAACATATGCTTAAATGGAAGTTCCATGTTATAGTCACTCGATTTTGATGATTTGCACTGTCAATATTCTTTTCATAAGAATATAATAGCACACCTAATTTAAATTTCTTGGCTCACTTAGTTCGAAAGATTTGTACCAAAAACTCGTTTTTGAACCAACTGTTGGGTGGAAATTATGTTTAAAAATCGTTCTATCTCAATGATACACAGTCAAAATGTGTTACAAATACAAAAATTCATGTTTTGAACAGCTAAATTGTAGATTTTTCAACAAAAAAAGAATTTTTGAATATGCTTTTATAGGGTAAATATATGCTATAAACACCCGATTTACGTGATTTTCACTATAAACATTATATTTTAGAGCATTTATGAAATTAAGCATATCTATTTTAAGTTTTTAAATGATTTAATATTTAAGTTTTGTACCAGAAACTCATTTTTGAACTATCTTTTGTATGAACACCATGTTTCAAAATCGTTCGATTTCGATGATTTTCAATTTTACAATTTCAATCACCAAATTAATTTCTAATACCAAGTTTCATGTTCTTACATGCCAAATTGTGAAAGTGTTGACACAAAAACCAATTTTTGAATCGAATTTTAGAGGGAAATTATATTTAAAAGTTCCTAGAGTTTAATGATTTTCTCTCTCAATAATTTGTTAATAATCTATTGTGTATTATACATTTTTAAGTTGATTTATTATTTAGGATTTGTATTAAAAACTAATTTTTGAACTATTAGTCATATGAACACTGCGTTTAAAAATTTTCTGATTTAAATAATTTTCAATTATACCGATTTAATTTTAAAATTAGGGCCGAATATCGAATTTCACGTTCTTACTTGCTAAATTGTGAAAGTTTTGATACAAAAACCAATTTTTGAACTGAAGTCTTCAGGGGGAGTTATTACATTTCTAGAATTTTCACTGTAAATATTATATTCATGATAATATCACTATTTTAAGTTCTTTAATTTATTTTACTGTCCTATTTCGGACACAAAAACTTATTTTTGAACCATCATTTTTGTTCAAAAATCTTCCAGTTTCGTTTATTTTCATATTCACTTTTTTTTTTGGATTATAGAATTAAGTTGAAATGTAAAGTTTTACATTTTTAGCTATGAAATTGTGGGAGTTCGGCACAAAATGCGAGTTTTTGAGCATTCCCTTAGAGGGCAGCTATATTTTAAAATCGTCCGATTCCGATAATTTTCACAGTCAATATCCAAGACAGAAAAAAGTGGTGCAATTCGAAGTTTAAGCTTCTTAACTACTTTATTTGGAGAGTTTTGAGCTAAAAAGTGATTTTTGAATTACCTTTTGTATGGCAATCCCACTGTGCAGTTGTCTAACTGCGCTAATTTACACCTCAAATGTCAGACCAAAAGTTATGTGGGGTATAACGCTCTAACACACAACAACAACAAACTAACTAAATAACAAAATTAGCGAGCAATGCGTGGATGGCGTTAGACGTTAGACCAAAACGATTATTATGCGCTACAAAATACCAGAACAAGAAGGCGGCCAAATGGACAAACGAACGAGCGAGCGTTATGAGAACGCGACGCGGCATTGCGGTTAGAGGAAGTGAAACACACGGTAATAAGGTTGCAGCGATCGAAAGTCAGTCAGCTGCAGCAGCAACAGCAATAAAAAGCGGACATGGCGACTTTAGTGGCAATGTCTAACGTGCAAAGTTGGCCAACGTACAAACAACATTGGTGAATGGCTGAGCGAGCAGGCGTTTGGACGACCTGACGGATGAGGCGAATGGACGCTCTAAAATTTTCATTCATTCATTAATGGCATGGCATGATGACTGTATTGCGGTATGACGCTGGGGCGAGCTGTTGTAGGAGAGGTGAGATTGGCGGTTGTGTTGGTGTTGGCGGATGAACGCGTAAAACGCGACAAACAAGTTTATTAACGTGGCCAAAACAAGTAAGCATGGAATATACAAAAATAAAAGCAAACAACGTAAGGCGAGGCGTTGAAGGCAGGGGGAGAGCAGAAAATAAAGCGAAACCAAATTAAGTTGGTCACTGCGTTAAACTTGGCGACTAAAAACAAATAAAAGAGTTTCGAAAAAAAAAAAAAATTCATAAATATGAAAATATACACACACATATACGCGTATACGCATTTGCTCGTACTAAGGTGTGCTTGGGCAGTGCGTTGGCCTCAATTAAGAATTCATTTCACTCTCATTTTTCGGCGCGCCATGGTTTGTTATACTCGTACAAGTATTGTTTTTGTTGTTGTTGTTGTTGTTGCTGCTGCTGCTGCTGTTGCTGTTGTTGTTATTTAGTTGTCACTGTTGTTGCGCTTTAACGCGTTCTACAGCCGCTTTATGTCCAACTGCTGTAAACACTTTGCCAGTTTGCCTTAATATAATATAAAACCAAAAAAAACAACAACAACAACAACTACATGTGAAAACAACCAAACCAAATTTTAATTTATTTATTAGCTAAGCTTTTGATATCTTTCTTGGGGGGTTCGCAAGCCGAAACGGTAAGAAAAAACCGGTAAGAAAAAATTGTTTTTGTAAAAAATATGTAGACAAATACAATAATAACAATAATAATAACAATAATAATGGTAACAATAGTTAACTTAAAGCATTGGCCAACAACAGCAACAATAAAATATACAATAGTCTTACCTTGATGGTCGACAAAGCAACAAATTTGCTAAGCAACATTTTTTTTTGGTTTTAATAATTTTTTTATCTCTTCTTGTTCACCATTAACATACTCGTAGCTATGTTTATGGTTGTTTTAAATTTACTTCTCGCTTCCTTAAATCAACATAATAAAATATTGTGTGCCTCGATAATTTGCATGGATTTTAAACCATGCAATAAATATTTATTTTGAATTTAATTTTAGTTTATTTATTTATTTGTGATCTAATGGATTTTTATTTATTTGGTGTAAGGTGAGCGAAAGGCGGTGGAAAATTTGGCATTATAATAAATACAATATGTAAATTTAATAAAAAATGGTAAATTTCCATCGAAAAATAAGTAATAAAAATAAAAGAATTAATGAAAAAAAAAGAAATTTAAGTTTATAGTTAAAAATATTTGATGTACTATACAGTTATAGACACTGCAAAATCAAAAATTCCCCGGCCTACCATAGTAAAACACTTTTTTGGCAAAATTAATTTTTTTTTATTCAACATAGCTCCCTTTAAGGGTGATACACTGTTTGCAGCGACCCTCCAACTTTTCGATACCATTTTTGTAGTACGATTTGTCCTTTGCTTAAAAGTAGGCCTCAGTTTCGCCGATCCACCTCTTCATTCGACGAAAATTTCTCCCCAAAACGAGCATTTTTTTTTTAACTTGAGAGCTGCAAATAGTCGCTGGAGGCCAGACCTTGAGAATACGGTGTGTGAAGAAGCAATTCAAAGCCCAATTCATGGATTTTTGCTATCAATTTCACTGAATTGTGACACGGTCCATTGGTGCAATGTCTAGGTGAAACAGGACTTAATTTTTCTTCAAATGTGGACTTTTTTTTTTTTTGGCGATATCTACCTTTAAAAAGTTCAATAACGCTGTCGCTGCTGATAGTTCTTCCTTTTCCAAGGTATTCATTGAAATTTATTCTATGCGCATCCTAAAAATACAGACGTCATAACCTCGCTAGCCGCTGCGTTTTTGCGTTTTTCCACTCTTTGGGGCGGGTTCATCGATTGTCGACTGGACTTCGGAGTGAAATTATGGAGCTGTGTTTCATCCATTGTCACGTGTTAACGCAAAAACTCGGTTTTATTACGCTTGAACATCTCCAAACACTGCTCCGAATCATCAACTCGTCCTTGTTTTCTGGTGAAAGCGGGCTCGCGCAGCACCCATTTTGCACAGAACTTCTTCATACCCGTGAATATTCGTGAATGACATTATGTCCACGTTCAGTTGATATCTTTACAGTGCCTGCTACTTCATTCAATTCCAATTTACGGCCATTCAAAATCATTTTGTGGATTTTTTTAATGTTCTCGTCGGCAGCAACCTCTTTTGGGCGCCCATTTCTTTCACCGTCTTCGGTGCTCATTTCAACACGTCTAAACTTAGCATACCGATCCTTGATGTCTGATTTTCCTGGGGTAGTGTCGTACGGAAATTTGTCATTAAGCTCGGTTTTTGCTTCAACTGTAGTTTTTCCCTTCAAAATGCAATTTTTTATGAACACGCGAAATTCCTTTTTACACATTTTTTCGCAATAACAAAAGTTGCTTCACTCCCAAAATGCTATAATTCACAAACTAATGATGCGACATGAATGCTAGGGATATTTAAAAATCATATACGATCTAATTCTAGCAGCGCCATCTATGTGTCAGACCAGGGACTTTTCAATCCACTTTTTATGTATTAAATATTTACATAAACAATAATACAAAAATATATTTGCATGCAAAAAGTTTAGTGTAAAGTTGAACACCTGTCAACCATGGCTAGCAAAAACAAAAACTGGCTGAAAACATATAAATACACTTACATATACATACCTACATTAAATCATATATATACATACGAGTATGTATGTATTCATGATTTGTGGATTTAGAACTTGACGTCATCAAATTGTGTGGTTGAGTGTACGGGATGTGTGGGTGTCAACTATGTGACAACGCCAACAACAACAACCACACAAACAACAATTGGCTGACGATGACAAATGTCAGTTGGTTGGGTAACAAAACTTTGACTTTGAAGTGAAATAAGCTGAGCGAACGAGGTGAATTGAATTAAAAAACGATTTTTTTCCATTTTTTACTATTTATTTATTTATTATTTTTAAATTTCAACTTTTTTAAAACTCCTTAATGACTTGGCTTGATTGCTTGAGACACACTCGAAGCGGGTGCGTGTGTGTGTGTGTGCTTTTGCGTGGGTGGAAATTTTGAGTTAAAACAAATGACAAATGAATAAATATACAATAATGGCAAATAACGGGTGATCCATTTCGAGACTCTCTAAATTTTAAGAAAAAAGCACTGAAAATTCAAAACTAATGCGAAATGTTTATTATCATTCGAAAGAACATTCTTTGGCTTTTTTTTTCTTTTTGAAGATTATCTCATTGAAACGTGTGCCGCGGCTACGTCTCAGATGGTCCATCCGTTGACTCTAATTTTCGATGACTCGTTCGAGCATTTCGACTGGTAACTGGCGAGTGACACGCGTTATGTTTTGCTCAAAAGCCTGAATCGAAGCGGGTTTGCCCGCATAGATTTTAGGCATATCCCCACAGGAAAATGTGTAACGGTATGATATCACACTATCTTGGTGGCCAATCGACCGGTCAAAAGCGTGAAATTATCTGCTCACCGAAATGTTCTCTCAATAAATCCATTGATTGATGCGATATGTGGGAAGTGGCGCCGTCTTGTTGAAACCAAATGTCGCGGAGAGCACGAGCACCAAATAGTCGGTTATCATGGCGCGATAACGGTCGCCATTGACGGATATGTTCTCACCGGCATCATTTTTGGAAGAAATATGGACCGATGATTCCGCCGACCCAAAAACCACACCAAACCGTTGTTTTTTCTGGATGCAATGGCAGCCCTTGAATCTGTTCAGGTTGTTCTTCGTCCAAAATGCGGCAAATTGCTTGTTTACATACCCATTGAGCCAGAAATGGGCCTAATCGCTGAACAAAATTTGGCTCGAAAACGTCGAATCTTCTTGGAACTTTTCAAGAGCCCGTAGAGTGAAGTGATGTCGCTTGGGATGGTCCAGCGGCTTCAGTTCAGTGCACAAGCTGTATTTTATACGTTTCAATTTAAGATCTCGACGACCAAGTCGTTCCATACGTCAGTCCGAGTTGCTGCGAACGGCGCCAAATCGACTGTCCACGGTCTTCGTGTACACTCTCAGCTGAGGCCACTATATTTTCTTCACTGCGTGCTGTGCGTAGTCTATTCGGTCGAATATCATCTAATATTAAATGCTGGGTCTCAAGATGATGGTGATGGTGTTGCGAATTGTACGCTCAGTAGGCGGATTGGCCGATTATGGTGACCATAAATTGAGCGAAGTGCGCGAAACACATTCGTTACAGGACGTGAGCTTTCGTAATAAAGTTTAATGATTTGTAAACGTTTCTCAGGCATAAGTCTTTCCATGCTGAAATGCTAAACAATATTGAACAAAAATAACATGACAGCTTGACACGACTCATGCGTGATCTGTCAAAAAAAAAGGTTATTGAAAAAAGTACCACTACTTGGATCACCCTTTATATATTATTGTATCATATATATATATATACAATATATAAGTATTTTTAATAATTCTTTAAAAATATACATATGTCTCTTTGTGCCGCAAATTCACTTTAAAACAATTCACCAAAAAATATTTTTTTTTTTGCTTGTGCAATTTCAATTTTTTTTGTGAACAAGTACCGTTATTGAGTGAAAGCATATATTTCCATTTTTCCATTATATGCAAATTCAGCGCGGCTACAACAACGCACTAGCTGTCAGTGGAATTAATACAAAACGAATTTGTTCCCCCCAGTTATTTGCCAATCGAAATATAAAAATAGTTTTTAATTGCATTTTATTGATTGTATGTATTTTGCCATTAAAATAAGTTAAAAAAAAAGAAATATATTTATAAATAATTTCAATTCAAGTGCAGTTTTCCCAAAATGGTCAACCAGTTCGCCTTCCTTGCCAACCAAATATGGCCGAGTGTCGCGTCAATCGACAAGTTCGAACAATTCGAAATCGCTCAACTTGAAAATGAAAAATAAGAATTACAAAAATGTGTTTTGTATGAAAAAACTACAAAGTCATATCTGTGACAAAAATCTATATATTTTGGTATGCGAAACTTGTTGCGCGGAAAAATATTTTTTTTTCGTCCATATGCAATTATAAAAAATTCAATAAATACATACACCTGTGCATACATGAGTACAAGATTACACAAGAACACACCTAAAAATTGCGCTGCAGCTGGGCAGGTAGTTGTAAAACAATATATTTTACAATTCATGAGAACGCCAAGAGTCACAGCAAGTAGTTGTGGAGAGTAAATTGGAAATCAATTTTCAAATATTTTGGTAATTTATATCAAAAAATTTTAAATTTATTTTATTTCATTTTATTTTATTTTAATTTATATTATTTTTTTATTTTACTTTTATTTTTATTTTTTATATTATTTTATTAATTTCTTTATTATTATTTTAATTTATTTTATTTTACTCTAATTTATTTTTATTTTATTTTTTTATATTATTTAATTTGATTTTATTTTATTTTACTTTAATTTATTCTATTTTTTTCATAATATTTTATTTCATTTTTGTTTAATTTATTTTATTTTATTTTTTTTATTTTTTTTTTTATTTTATTATATTTTAATTTAATTTTATTTGCTTTAATTTATTTTATTTTTTATTTTTTTTCATTTATTTTATTAATTTAATATTATTTAATTTATTTTATTTATTTTTTTTTAATTTTATTTTTACATATTTTATATTTTTTATTTTTTTATTTATTATTTTACTTTATATTATTTTATTTTATTTAAATCTATTTCATGTTGTTTTTTTTTAATTTATTTTAGTTTCCTTATTATTTTAATCATTTTTTCATTCTATTTTATTTTATTTCATTTTACTTCATTTTACTTTACTTTTATTTATTCTATTTTTGGTCGATCACAAAGTTGCGAGGTGTGCAGTCTGCTTTCTCTCCACTGCAGTTCGACACTCCTCATCGTAACAACTGTTTCGCTCCCAATAATGAAAATCAATTATTTCCGAAGCGGCGGCACGTAAGGAGTTTGCTATTTCGTTTTCTCCCGTATATAGAATTGCTGATGAGTGCTCTCTGAAGGCAGGTGTGCAAGCCGATTAGAAAACCTGTTGGCTGTCTGCTGTGGTTACGACGTTTCGACGTCGAACCTTTCTTGTGTTTGTTGACAGGCGTTCTTTACTACACACAGAGGCGGGTGCGGATCTTGGCTGTTACAAAATAATTATTCGAGTCGCTATTAGGGCCTCGAAACGTAGACACGTCTAGAACACTGGATGCATAGACGGAAGACATGATCAAAACATGACTTATTTGCGTGTGTTTCGATCCGGCGACAGCCATGTAGCTTGATGAGTTTTCGTGTGCTGGAATGTGGTATTACAGACAACCATATTTCGCCTTGCTATTTTGGAGAGGTTTCGTCATGAAAGCTGAATTTTCCGATTGTTGTCTACCCAGCGCTCATAAGTGCGTTCTAGGCTCTCATAGAAAGCATCTTTGGTCACATCATCCTTCTCTTCTGTCGGGATATGGGCGCAAATCCCAACACCAAATTTGCGCTCCTCTAAATGGCTGCTGTAGTGGATTTCAGAAGAACCCAGCTTCTTCCGTCCTTGTACCGTCCATTGCATGCCTTGGATGTTGGTTTAGTCTTACGAGGACATCAATCACATGGGCAACGGCATGTTCCCAATTAACGGACCGGACTTTCCAAGTGCATGCCCTCAAATCGTGATCCTTAAACATTTTCAGGGTTCGTCAACATTTGTCATTTGTTGATTTTTCATTGGAGTATGGTTTTTATGTAGTGGGTCCGAAACCCTACGCACAATGTTTGTTGGCTACCCAGAAGATATTTGGTCTAAGACCGGAAGTCGTGAGCTGTTTGAACCATATGTAAAATAATCGTTTCTGGCCACTCCCAAGTGAATGACAGTTAAACTCTTTCCTCAGTTGCGTGAACCTCTACACATGCCTCCATCTTCTACTTAATTATATTTTTTTAAATTTTTTTTTAAATTTATTTTTTATTTTTTATTTTTTTATTCGCTTTAAAATATCAATTTATTTACAAATGAATATTTCATAATTGTTTCTCACAAATATTTTTTGTTAAATAAAATCCATCATTTACTCACACGCATATATGTATTTGTGGCATACACATGACCCGGCAGCCACCGCCACTCAGCGTAATGTTTTATTCAACAATCGCCACCGCAATGAAAACACCAATGCTCGTTGCCCTGCAAAACAATACAATAATGGTAGCCTAGCATCACCGGTAGCAAACACTGACTCTGCTGGTGGCTGGCGTTGGTGGTGTTGTAAGTGATGCGTTGACAGTGATGGAAACTTCTGCTGCCACTAACAACAGCCAGACTGCCGCCGCCGTCTCAGGGTGTCCAAGCCAATGAATTTTGCAAGCGTTGCGCCATGTGCTGTGCTGCCGCTGTCGTTGACATGACGTATTCATAACTATATACGTAAATACACGAACATACATCATCATGAGCCCATCATCAGTGTGGGTATATACATGTGTGTGTGTGTTTGGCTGTCGTGTTCCTGTCAGTTTTGGCTACTGAAATAATGGCAACTGAGTTGGAGTTGGAGTTGAAGGCAACCGAGTTGGGCTTGGGCTACATGCATGGCAATGTTTTGCGTGTGTGTGTGTTGTATGTAGATGCAGTAGGCTCCACACTTCTTCCGCTTCTCATAATTGTCAGCGTTGTATTATTTGTTTTTATTGCTGGCACTTTTTCTCTTACACATATTTTGTTGTTGCTTTTTCATATTTATTTATTTGCTGTTGTTGTTGGTTAAATTTACATTCGCTTGACTTCTTTCTCAAGCGTAATGCGTAGAGAAATGTTTTCTGTTTTTTTTATTTGAAATCCAAATATGTGAAATTTCTTAAATAAATACTGAAAGTGTGTTATGACGAAGATGAAAGGGAAATATGAGGAAAGATGGGGTAAATCTTTAAGGTGAGCCACGGTTTCTTACACACATTTATGACGTAACAGCGCAAGTTGTCTTGGAGAAAATTTGGCTTGAGACTTTATAGTAAATTTCCGGCGGAAATAAGGGCTTGCACATCATAAATTATCTCACCTCTGAAACTTCGACTAAGTTCGCTGCCTTGCGCTTCCACTGAATGCTAACTATGCTAGATTAGTTGTTCGGCATTCAAATCCAAAGACAGTTTAGGTTAGTTAGGTTAGGTTGGGATAGGTTTGGTTAAGTCCTGTTAGATTAGGTTGAATAAGGATAATTTGGGTTTGGTTAGGTTAGATTAGGCTCAGTTTAATTTGGTTGAGTTAGGTTATATCTGGTGTGGCTATTTGGTTAGGGTTGGTCAGGTTCGGATGATTAGGTTATTATAGAGTAGATCATTTTAGGTTAAGTGAGGTTCGCTTTGATTTTCATCGATTAATTTAGGTTAAGTTCGACTTATTTCGGTTCACTTAGGCGAATTTCGGTTGGGTTTGCGTAGATTAGATTCTGCTAGGTCAGTTTGGGCTCAGTTTGGTTGAGTTTAAATAAGGTTAGGCTAGATGTGGATAAGGTATGATTTGGTACGGTATGATTTCGTTGAATTAGGTTAAGCGTGGCGAAGTTATGCGCTTAAATTAGGTTAGCTTAGGTGCGGTTAAGTTAGATTTGGAGATTTTTAGTTAGATTAGTTTATATTAAGTTAGGTAAATTAAATTTTCCTTCTTCTGCTTCATTCCTTTTTGGGCAGCAACATACGTTAGGGTTATCGAGAGTACCTGCCGTCGACGTAATAACCTCACGATAAACCCTTGAACAAGGAAGCAGTTTTGCGACGCTGATTAGCACCCCACGAATAGAAAAATTGAGCAAACATAATTCATGCCAAACATACGCCTCGAAATCACGCGGAAGTCCGCACAAAGCCAGCAAATCATGCACAATTTATGCTAGCACTAGCCTGTGCAATGCCTGCACCGTGATCCCAACTGGTAACTCGGCATGGACTTTTTACCACCTTGGTAAGACCTTTCGAGCCACATCCACCACGATACTCTCCGAAGGGCCTTACCCGTATCAAACAGGTCGGAGCAAGTTTCGAGGGCTTCCTATTGCCCGTGGTACAATTTTTGTGTGCTGGGACGGAGGTCGTAACCGAAACCACTACCATTAAAACTTCCACCCTGCTCTGAAATGTTAATCAGGATCTTAGTCGCCTTATACGACAGTCAAATCCAATGCCCTCCGTGTATTCTTAACCTCCCAGTCCATAGGGAACATTGTACTTGAACAGTAGTACTCAGATCAGTAGTACTAGATTTAAAACCTAGAACTAAGAGCATCAACACTTACTAGTCAGAATCCTAAGCATTGGGAAGAATTTCGCCCCTACCTACCTTGATCTATGCATTGTTAGAAGGATCCTCCGTGTGTGAAAGCTGTAAAACTAACTAACGAAAAGCCCGCCGGCCTACGTGTACAATTTTCATAGAGTCAACAAAGCTTTTGCCTTAGCACATTACAAAACAGAGGCTGAGCAAATAAATTATAGCGCTCGGTAAATTTGTATAATTGGCGCTTTGTAACCGCCGGATCGATCTTCGGATAAGCTCCTCCTTCAATTAGTGGTTTTGCGCCTTGATGTCTTTTCAATTGACAGCTTATTCTAAGCCGCCTCCGAACGGCTAATCAATTTTTACAAAGAGCTTTTTATTGCAGTCTGAATTACACACGGACGGATTAAGATTCCCCGTCGAAGAGCGATGGCAATTACAAAAATTCAATTTTTTATTTGAAATGATTTTTTTTTTTTGGATTTTGGTCGAGCCAGGGCTCGAACCAATGATCTTCCAAGTGGTAGTACGCACAGCTCGTCATGCGACTATTGCGTCCACTTCGTAAATACGAACCCTTTTAGTTGAAACTAACTTCACAGCTCCTCGTCTCGAGGACACAATAATGTACTGAAGCGGAACTTTGTAGAAATGTTCCCGTGCTGCATTACCTCTAACGAGAAACCAGTGGGGATTCATACCGAAAGAGAAATCGCGGAGCTATCCGATGTAATCGCAAGAAAAATTATTTCTGGTGTCGAGTATATAGAGATCGTCAGTTCGATGAGACGGAAATGTACTCGAAGTACCGTTTAATGCTCAGGCTTACATATTTACATGTTTCGCGCCGTATGGAAGCTCCTCGGCTATAACTACACAGATTACGGTCTCCAAAAGGGTTGTTCTTCGCTCGCCAGCTAAAATTAGCTGCAGTAAATAGTACTGAAGGAATGAGTAACGAAAAGACGAGTTATTTACTTTCAAGGTACCGATGGACGTTTGTCTCGCGGAAGGCTCAATATTTCAAAAGGTCTTCTTAGCACCTCATAAGTGCACGCTAGAGTTTCATACGCTACCCCATTATTCAGTCAATCTCCATCGGGATTTATAAGAAAGCATATTTCTGCTTAAAAACGCAATTTTTCATTTAAGATTAAATTTTTTGAAAAAAAAAATTAAATATTTTTAAAATTTCCAAATGAACCCACAAAAATATTAGGCATTTAAAATTTATAGCAAATCACCGGAGACGAGGTGTGGCTCATCACCTTTGTACCCAAAGATACTCGCCATTTAAAAGCATCTATTTACCGCTAAAATTAACAAACGCCCCACCCCTGGCCCCACACGCCATCAACCTGACAGTCAGTCGGGCAGCTGTCATTGCCTGTTAAGGGCAAAGGTAAATAGACGCCACACCCAGCGCCACAAGCTGCGTACGCTTGTCCGGTTTTCACAACGTTCGCTGCTTCAATTTTAGTTATGCGCATAAATATTTGTATGAAATTTCAGTGTATGTGTGGCTTTGTGTGTGCTCGTGTGTGTGTGCTAATGTGATTTTGTAACACCGCCATGCACTCGGAATAGGTCAGAATGAATGATCGCGGGGGCTCGGAATTGAGTTTGGCGAGTGACTCGTGTAAATACCTCTTGACTGGGGCAACTGACTGGCAATCGAAGCCACCGACAGACGCAAATGCGTTGTTCACGTTGTTCGTGTTGTTCGTGTTGTTGCACAACACAATTCAACGGCACGGCAATTCGCTGTGAAATGTGAAATTTGTTATTTGTAATTTGTAATTCATATGACAGTACTCGTTGAGTGGAGTAGAGTAGAGTAGAGTACATGCCGTGGAAAAGGGTAGAGCGCGGTGTAAGGGTAAACATGAAGGGGTCGGTCACATTTTGACTTTGGCTGACTATGATGTATATGAGTATGCTATTGAGGGCTCTAATTGTAATGGCATGCGAAATGTACACATGCACAAACATACTTACCAGTGTCTTCATGTACGCATGTACGTGTGTATGTGTGTGTGTATGTGTATTTTACTGATTGTTATTTGATAGGAGCTAAACTGGGTCAGTTTGGTAGATTGGCGTAGAATGCCTGCGAATATCCTGTGTGTGTGTGTGTGTGTGTTACGCCTAATTTATACATATATATATGCACACATCCATATATATACATATGTACTTATGTAAAGCATCCGAAGGGTGATACGTACTTGCGTGTCAGCAATCGAAAAACGGATTTTAAAATCAACTTATATGCGACTAGTTGTGGAACTAATTGCAAGGGAAGACAAGAAAGAATGGCTATCTTCGGCCATGCCGAAGTCTTTATACCTTTCATGTGCACATCAAATTTATGGAGAATTGCAAAATTCGATTTCGATGATTTTCAGCGTCAATATAGAATACCAAATTTCACGCTCTTAGATGCTCTTTTAGCGGATTTTTGACTCAAAATGCTTTTTTGACTGAGTTTTGATCAAAGCATCTCATCTGAAAATAACGGTGTATGGGAGCTTTAGGTTATATTCTTCCCATTTCGATGATTTTCAGAACCAATCTGCAATTCGTTACGTATGTATCTTCCTCAATCTTTGGCGTAAGCACCACTCATTCCTTCTATTTGCTGTTTGGCGCCAGTAAGAAATACCAATTATAGTCAGGTCGTTCGTTCTCTACCTCATCTTTCCAACGGAGTGGAGGTCTTCCTATTCCTCTGTTTCCACTAGCGCGTACTCAATCGAATACTTTCAAGGCTGGAGAGTTTCCATCCATTCGAATGACATGATCTACAGCTCGTACATCGTTCTATCGTTTGCAATATCCGTCGTTGGCAACACGCACAGGACGTATTGTTTCCCCAGTATCAAATTGAAGAAATCACATGATAAAAAGTCACCCTGTATGAAATCTCTTTTGCTATCGAACGTCTCGGAGAGGACCTTCCCAATTCTGACTGCACTTCTGATATTATCGAGGGTCAGTTTACATAGCCATATGAGTTTTGTGGGGATATAAAATTCAGAAATAGCAACACAGAGGCAGTTCCTTATCGTGCTGTCGAAGGCAGCTTTAAAATCGATGAATAGGTGTTGTGTGTCGGTTCTTTTCTCTACCGGTCTTCTCCGGTATACTAGTGAATATCTGGTCAGTGATGGATTTTCCAGGTCTAAAGTCACACTGGTAAGGGCCGATCAGTTTGTTTACGGTGGGTTTTAATATTTCACACAATACGTTAGATAGGATACAAATGATTGCCTAAATCATTACACACTCAAAACCCTACATCTTTTCGATATCATTTTTGTAGTACGATTTGTCTTTTGTTTCAAAGTAGGATTCAGTTTCGGCGATCACCTCTTCATTCGATGAAAATTTCTTTCCAGCGAGAATTTTGTTGAGATCTGAGAACAGGAAACATTCTCTGGGGACCAGATCTGGAGAATACGGTGGATCTGGAAGCTATTCGAAGCACAAAGCACTTTATTTTTCTTCCAAGCGGCCACTTTTCGGCGATTTCGTCTTTCAAACGGTCCAATAATACTATGTAATAGTCGCTGTTGACGGTCCTTCCTTTTTCAAGGTATTCAATTACTAAATTATTCCATGCGCATCCCAAAATACACACGCCATAAACTTGCCAGTAGACTGTTGCGTTTCTCGACGCTTTGGGGTGGGTTCATCGTGCGCAGTCCACTCGTATGATTGATTGTCAATTAAACTTCGGAGTCAAATGGTGGAGCCACGTTTCAACCACTGGCACATATCGACGGAAAACTCGGGTTGATACGCTTGTTGTCCCCAATCACTGCTCCGAATCATCAACTCGTCGTTAGTTTTGATCAAAAGTGAGCCCGCGCGGCACCCACTTTGCTCAGAGCTTTCTCATACCCAAATATTCGTGAATGATATGATGTAGACGTTCAGTTGATATCTCTAGAGTGCCTGCTACTTTATTCAATTCCAAGTTACGGTCATTCAAAATGATTTTGTGGATTTTTTTTATGTTTCCGTCGGCAACAACCTCTTTTGGGCGGTCACTGCGTTCACCGCCTTCGGTGCTCATTTCACCACGTCTAGACTTAGCATACTAATCCTTAATGGTTGATTTTCCCGGGGAAGTGTCTGGAAATTTCTCATCAAGCCAAGTTTTTACTTCAAGTATATTTTTCCCCTTCAAAAAGCAATATTTTATCAACAAGCGAAATTCCTTTTTATCCAGTTTTTTTTTCATAATAACAAAAGTTGCTTCACTCAAAATGCTATAATTCACAAAATACTGATCCGACAACTGTCAAATTTATACACGCCTCTCTTTTGAAGGTTATGGCTAAGTAAAAAGCATATGGATTTGATTCTAGTGGCGCCATCTATGTGTCAGGCCTTGGGCTTTCCAATTGGCGCAAACACATTTTCAAGCTCATTATTTTACTACTAGTCTCTTTTACTACAGTGGCATTTGTGGTTAAATATTTGAAGCCAAAAGGTTTTTCAAGCATCTTAATGTATTTGTTAACATTTTCAACTGCCTGTAGCTATTTTCAGTACATTAATTGCGCATTTGTTTCAATATTTTTATAGACACAGACAGTATTATACATTTTATTCCTGCCCTCATGCCTATCGCTTCCCTTTTTCACATAAGTCACTATTTATTTAGTTTTGTAATTGGCTGTTATATAGTTATATGCAGGTAGCTCAATACTCGCCCGATACTTGCTCATTGCTCAACTGTTCAGCAGAACAAAAAATTTTAATTTTGTTTGTCAAAATTTCTTTGGCGTTTCAATGATTTTTACATTTTGCATAAATAAATTTAAAATTAATGAAAAAAATTTTGATAAAAAATTCAAAACGTTTGTCAAAATACTCGAAATGCTCGTGCTCGGCTCGAAAATTTTTCGAGTAATGAGCAATGAGCAGTTGTGCGAGTGCTCGTTGCTCAAATGCTCGCACAGCTCGAAAATGTTTAGGCAAAATATTTCTCGTAAATATATTTATTTTATTTATTTTTTCGTTATTCACTTATTTAGCTTTTACTTCTGTCACTTTCACAATATTTCGACTCTATTTGACTTTACATATTTATGGTATTTACTTTTGTTTTTGTTGTTATAACCAGCAGCCGGATATTTGTGGATTCTCTTAGGCAAAAATGCTCGTAGTGAGCATACATACATATATATTTACTATGGATAGCAATGATGACACTCAACAGCAAATAAGGCATATACATATGTACATATATACATATATGCATGTACCCAGCCATATATGTTAGCATTAGCGCTAATACATACACATACACACATATAATCTCGTACATCCGTACAGCTGAAGCCAAAGCCGCCACACAAACATCGTAATTTCAGCGCTAATTAGGCCCGCATTCAAGCCCATGTTGGCTATATAAAGTGAGAGTTTGTTGTTGTTTTTTCGAGAAAGCATCAAATTTGTGTTTGTTTTCCAATGGAATCAACTGCAATTCAGGGGCTTCACCATACAAAATCTGCTAAAAAAAAGAAAATTTCATTGAAAGTTTCTTTCGATCCTGGAATTTTTGTATATAATTTCGGGATTGATTTCGGGAATTTAAGCTAACTTTGGCCTAACGCACGCCATATCCCGTGGCAAGTTGGCGGAATTAACTGGTTTCTAAGTTTATTTACTAATATGCTAAGGGCAGTTGGTCTAAGAGCACACGCCGAGGCTTTGAGATGATCGAATAGGCAAACGGTTGTTCATCGTGGATAAATGTTTCCTCTACTAAAGGGTGATCCAAGTAGAGGTATTTCTTTCAATAGCCCTTTTTTGACTAATCACGCATCAGTCGCGTCAAGCCGTCATGTTATTTTTGTTCAGTATTGTTCGACATTTCATCATAGAAAGACTTACACCTAAACAACGTTTACAAATCATTCAACTTACGAGACTACGAAAATCACGTTCTGAAAAGAGTGTGTTTCGCGCGCTTCGCTCAGCTTATGGTCAACATAATCGGCCTACTGAGCGTACTAATTGCAACACCATTATCCAGCATTCATTATTGGAAAATATTCGACCGAATAGACAACGTTCAGCAGGCAGTGAAGAAAATATAGCGACCGTAGCTGAGAGTGTACACGAAGACCATGAAGAGTCGATTCGGCGCCGTTCGCAGCAATTCGGACTTACCTATGGAACGACTTGTAGCATTTTACGCCGAGATCTTAAATTGAAAGCGTACAAAAAACAACTTGTGCAAGAATTGAAGCCTCTCGACCTTCGCAAGCGAAGTCTTGAAAAGTTCCAAGAAGATCCGACGTTTTAGAGACAAATTTTGTTCAGCGATTGTCCTTTCCTGGCTCAATGGATATGTAAACAAGCAAAATTACCGTATTTGAGACGAAGAGCAACCTGAAGAGGTTCCAGAGCTGCCATTTCATCTAGAAACGGTTTCGTCTGATTTGTGGCCGCTGGAATCATCGATCCATAATATTTCTTCAAAAATGATGCAGATGATAACGTAACCGTCAATAGCGACCGTTATCGCGCCATGATAACCGACTATTTAATGCCTGAAATTGAGGCACGTGATCTCCGCGACCTCTGGTTTCAACAAGACGGCTTCACACACTTCGCATCAATCAATGGATTTATTGAGAGAACACTTCGGTGAGCAGATAATTTCACATTTTGGGTCGGTCGATTGGCCACCAAGATCGTGTGATATCACGCCGTTAAGACTATTTCCTGTAGGGATATGTAAAGTCTAAAGTCTATTCGGACAATCCCGCTTCGATTGAGGTTTTGGAACAAAACACAAGTGTCATTCGCCAATTGCTAGTCGAAATGCTCAAACAAGTCATCGAAATTTGGACTCAACGGATGGACCATATGAGACGTAGCCGCGGCCAACATTTGAAAGAGATAATCTTCAGAAAATAAATGCCAAAAAATGCTCTTGGGCACGATAATAAATATTCCCCATTAAATTTGAATTTTCTGTATTTTTTTTAAGCATGAAATCTCGAAATGGATGCTCGAAAGCCTGCCGCATAGACTTTAGACTTTACATATCTTCTGCCAACCCAACAACAACTTTTTGGTGAAACCTTTCTCTTTAAAACTCTTCGGATGTTGCTTCTTCTTCAAGCCAGAAAGGTTCGTCGTTAGATTTCTATGATGAAGTTGTCATTTATTTAATTTTCCTAAAAATATTATTATTTCTTACTTAAGCGATTACTATTTCTCAAAAGGGTGATACTAAAATTATTTTATCTGCATAAAATATCACTTTCTTAACATTAAATCATTTATTTGAAAAACCACAATCATCTCCTTCCCTCGCAGCATCTCAATTTGATTTAAACGCAGTGACACTTGGCCTAACCTCAAAATTTCCTTTTCAACCTCAAAATGTCGGTTAGCAGTACACTCAATGCAGGCATAAATAAACAAATTGGCTGGCTGCATATTATCTGATGTGAAAGTAAATATTTTACTATAAATTATATTTAAAATGCGCAATCGGAAAACACAAATAAATGATTTTAAATATATGTATGTATGAATGAATGTGCGTGCGGTGCGTGAGTATTTTTACTCATCAACAATTGCGCATAACAAAGTGACGAGTAAATTGTCAAACCTCAAAAAGTCAAAGTATTTGACACAAACTAATTAACAAACACTCAAAGGGCACAAGGCCATAAACGATTTTCTTATAATTAGTTGGGTACATACTTAAATACAGGCTTGTATGTGTGTCTGTATATTTGTATGAAAATTTGGAATTCTGTAGTGCATACCTAGAGTTTTTTTGTTTTTTGTTTTGTTCAAATATTCATTCAAATGAACAAATAAATATTTACTTTATATTTTGAAAATAATTTGCGTTTTGACTTCGTAATGAATTTGAAGGACACTCGACTCATATAGTAGTAAAATGAGTGGCGATTTGTCGTTCTCAAACTAAAACTAAAAACGTAATTTCCTTAGAGCTAAAGAGAACCAGGCAGCCGCAATAGCCGATTTGGTTAGCATTGCGTACTACAATTCGGAAGTCCCGAGTTCAAGCGCAGGTTCGAGCAACATCAAAATTAAAAAAAATTAATTGTCCAAATTGTACTTGCCCCTCGGCATGGAATTTCAAGCCCTCCGAGTATATTTCTGACATGAAATAATAGCTCCTCATAAAAATCCATCGGCCGCTCGGAGGCGGCTTTGCATAAACTGTAACTGTGCTTCCGTTTGTTGGTAAGAACATGAACAAATTTGAGGAGAAGATCCTCCGAAAATCACTTCAGCAGGGCAAAATATATATATATTTATATGAGAACATTAGGCTAGGTTAGGTTGGAGTGGCTATCGATGCTAGTCTTCACTATCCATCCACTTTGATTCCCTTATGAATTTCATTAAGTAATCATCTAAGAGAGCAACTCTGAGATATCACGACCTACCTCCAAAAGAGATGAAAGGCCATTTCTTCCTCCTCATCATGCTTGCAGATTCTGTAACATCTTCTCATCTTCTCAAAGGAAGACTCAACCTCGTTGCAAATCGTCCTATCAAGGAGTGGCCTGTTAAAACTCCTATAACCTGTGAGATGACCTCCTTTTTAAACGCGTATCTTTGGCGTGATCTTTTTCAATCTCACTTCGGTCAAGCTTGTCTAATTATTCTGCTATTCGTAGTGAGATTTTGTCTTAACTGGGCCTGTTTATAAGTAAATTCTTTAAGTATTAGTTTGCATGTAAAAAGAGACATTCGAGTCTTTGTCGGTAAGAATCTGATTGGAACACCACAAATGAGAAATATCTGCAGAGATCGTTGAAAGTTCAGCACAATTTCTAAGTTTATTGTAACCGAACCAAGAGACTTAATCGCTGCTTGGCTATCGCTGAAAATAAAGATATCCTTGCTAGTAAGTTAAGTTCCACTGTAGTATCAGTTAGCCTGAAAGAGAACTCAAGAGATGGGTTTTATGTGAAAACATCTATGCCAATTCTACCATCGAGTTTAGATCTATCCGTATATATTGCACGGATACTATCAAATGGAGTATTGAGTTTAGTACTCCATTCCTCCCTTTTGTAATCAGAATCAGAGCAGCAGCGATCTGTACTGCCTAGTATGAAATTATTTCTTTAAAGGAGTGACCAAACCGTTGATTATTCTACTGATTTAGTTCTCTTAGGCGAAGAGCGGTTGGCGCTGCTGTCTGATAGCTTATTAAGTCTATTAATAAGATGTTGAGGATTACATTTAATACTCTCCGAAGAGCGCTCTGCATCAAGGCGCATCCCCAGACGGATTTTCGGGTTTTTCGGTAGGGAAAGTCCATGGCCGGATAAAAATACGGGTCGTTTCGGTATGAAGCTAATAAATTCTTGAGCCCCTCACTCGCAGGGGCGTGTCAGTGAGTGTCAGGTTGCAATAAAAGCTTTATATTCGATCGCGACAAACTCTAAAATCATACTGCACTGTCGCAGAAGTTTTTTGAACAGAACAGACCAAATCTCGTTTGGTTTCCTGGTCATAGAGACCTAGAGGCGAACTGCAGAGCAAAGGAACTTTCAAGGATGGTACGATCATGCAGTTTTCTTTTTGGATAAAGAACGCGTTGGTATGTGATGTAAGCTTGCTGAAGCTCATGTTTTTTTTATTGGCCGTTGTCTCTTAACAGCTACTCGCTTCTCGATATCTTTCAAATCCAAAAAAGTCACCAATTTTGAACTTTGAAAGCTTTTAAGATCATAATTTTACAACTTCACTCGACTCTTTTTGATCTACTTCTTTTTCATTCATATGCTCTTCATCCAAACCACCACTAATTCGTTTACCTTCCCATTTTCAGGTCCTCGACTGGGCTACTGACTTTTGTGACGGCACTTGCCTGTGCGCATTGGTGGAGAATCTACAAACGCGTCCCCTGAAACCATCATGGAATCGGCGACCAGCCAATCAACATCATTATCTAGAGAATGCGACGACAGCATTGAGCGCCATAGAGAAGGATCACATCAAACTCGTGAATATTGGCAATGTCGATATTGTCAATGGCAATGTGAAACTGATTTTGGGACTTATCTGGTCGCTGATTGTACGCTATCAGATTGGACGTAGTAAATTCCCGCCGCGGAAACTTATGCTCGCCTGGTTGCAAGCGGCACTGCCAGAATGTAAAATTACCAATTTGACCACCGATTGGAATAGTGGCGTGAACTTGGCCGCTTTGCTGGACTACTGTCAGCCTGGACTGTTCCCGCATTGGCGTTCGCTGGATCCCAAACAGAGTGTACCAAATTGTACGAATGCCATGAATTTGGCACAGAGTGAGTTCGGTGTGCCGCGCGTTTTGGAACCGGCATATTTGGCCTCTCCGTGGTTGGATGAACTCTCCGGCATGACGTATTTATCGTACTTTATGAAACCTGGTGGACCCGGTTACAATGCCACAATGCGTTGGGTTAATACGCAAGTGAAGGAACCAGTTAAGAATTTTACGGTGAGTTCTGGAGTACTTTCCAAGGGCTTTCACAAACTAAATGTCATTAAAACTTTTACAGACCGATTGGAATGATGGACGTGTCATGTGTGAGATCATTAAGGGTCTTGGTGGACCAGCGCCTGCGCCTGAGAAACTCAGCACAGATCCCTTTCACCATGAGAATAACATACGCAAGGCAGTCGAAGCCGGCCAACGGCTGGGCGTACAACCCATACTCACTGCGAAGGATATGGCGAACCCGGAAGTCGAACATTTGGGCATAATGGCCTACGCTGCACACCTACAATGGGTGCCACCACGGCCGCCACTTTCCGACATGATCAATGTGCTAATGGAGAGCAATTCTGGACGTGTCGGCGAGCCGGTAAATATGCAATGAATATAAACACCACAAATTAACGGCTTCCATTAAAAATTGTCTTTTTACTCTTCCTTGCAGACACACTTCCGCATCGAGTTGCTCACACGCGATATCAGTCTCAGTTCGGTGAAGACGTACATAGTGCCACCATCAGGTCAACCACAGCTGATACGTCTTAATGCACATGGCGAGGGTGTCTTCGTGCCAGAAAAGTATGGCATGCATGAGATACTTGTGGAGATCGGCGAAGACAGTCTGGGTGGACATTTCTTCCGCGTGCTACCACGTTTCATACAAGTAGCGCCACCTGGCATGGCGCCCTGCGCACTGGGCAGTCTTGTTGAGGTCTTGGTAAATGCCACTGGTGCGCCCAAAACCGAAGATATACTCGTCACCGCCGTTTCACCAACAGGCATATCACATAATTGTCCACTGAAGAAGGTCGAAGAGGGACACAGTGCCATATTCAAGCCAGACGAAGCGGGTATTTGGGAAATCGCCATCACCTATCAAGGTCGTCACATACAAGGCGGACCCTTCACTTGTGCCGTCTTCGATGCCAGCGGTGTATCGGTGCATGGCTTGGACGGTGCTATGCCACTTCGTGCGCACTCTTTCGAAGTGGATGCACGTGGTGTGGGCGTAACCGGCGAGCTGCATGTGGACATAGTGCACGATAAGCGTTCGCTGGTCTGTTCTGTGGAGAAAATTGTTGAAAATAAATATCGTGTCACTTTTATGCCACGTCAAAATGGCAAATATCGCGTATACGTTTACTTCAATGGCTACGATGTCAAAGGTTCGCCGTTTATCATGCGTGTGGGCACAAAAGGACGTTCGGGCAAGACGCGTAGCAGCCCACTACATGAGAGTAAACATCGGTCGGAGAGTCCATCGATGCATTACACCTCAACCACCAACACGCGACACAATGACTACAGGAATGCAACGTCGGCTTCCCTCTCACGTCGTGATCTACTCAATCACAACAGCTCGGAGCGGCAACGTTCGTATTCGCCGCAAGTAACGCCGAATATTGATGCGACCGACTATCGCACCACGTCCAGCTACTATAAGCGAGAGAGTGAGGTAAGTGTAGAGAAGAGAGATGGAAAAGAAATTTACTGATATACGCGTAAGCTTGGTTGTGGTCATCTGTGCTAAATGTCATATGTGTGACAGGTGGAGAGGAACTCTCACTGTTCAAGAGCTGGTTAGAGTTCTTTAAACTTAACTTACTAACCACAACATACCGCCTGTGCGTAACCCTCAAAATGACAAACAACTCTGCACCGCTCCTCACCGCCTCTCACTCAAGCGTCCGGTACTAACCAACTCAACTCTCTAAATTCAAAAAAAAAAAAACCAAACACACTAACCAATCTCTGCTCTCCTTTTCACCTATAAATTTGTTGTATTTTTTATGTATCCTTACATATAAACACTCACACACGCCAAACACCAAACACCAAACCACCAAACACCAAAATTCTATACAATTGTGTGCGTAGGATAAATTGGCAACCTCCCCACCACCACCACCAGCTCCCCAGCCTCCCTCACGTGAACACTACAATAACTCTCCCACTACTAAATATATCAACTCAGCCGATTTGTACACCATGAATACGACACGTCGCGACTCGAAGGTCTCTTCATCGTCGTCCACCACGAATAAAAACGATTACTACTACGACAAGGAGAATGAGTTGTACTCACGCAAACGTGATGATCGTGACTTGAAATTAGGGCCACCACGTGAGGAACGCTATGAAGACGCGTCTTCGTCGTCGCTCTACCAGCAATCGCACTTCCAACATCAACAGCAGCAGCAACATCAGCAACAGAGTCATGCAGTAAATGCCCGTTCGACGACATCATTTGCGACACGTCTCAGTCCGATAACTAGTGTAATTAATTACTGAATTTTTATTGTTTTTATTTTTTCGTTTCGTTTCGTTTCGTTTCGAATATTTCTGTCACTTTAATTGTTTAATGTGTTTAACCTTGTTTATTGCTGTTGTTATTATTATGCATTTTAAATGTTCGCCTTCGGTTGTTTTGGGGCGAGCTTTTGCCTTATTAACATTTCTGCTGCACTTCCCCACAGATACGCTCGAGTGAGGTACGCACCCACAGTCCGTTGACGATTAAAACTTCCATACCGTATGAGACGAGCACGCGTACTCTGAACGCCAGCCCACGTCACACCTCGATTTCGCCGGTACAACGCCATTCGCCCAGCAACGCGTACATTTCGACAGCCACACATCGCATCGGTAGTCCAGTCACAACTTTGAATAAGGTGAGTAGAGAAATGGAAATATAATATTTGATTTTTTCAAGTAACTGTGGTGGCTCCGTATGCCGGATAGATTTTTATGAGAAGCTCTTATTATCGGCTTAGAAATAAACTCTAGTTCTCAGGCGGAGGGCTCGACTGGGGTGATCCCATATATACATAATTGGCGTTTTATGAGCGCTGACACTATTTCCGACCGAGCTTCGCCACCAATTTTGTTGCATGCGCCTTCTTCCAACAAATGGATGGACCTCCAGTTTATTCAAATCCGCCGAACGGCTGATGAGTCTTTATGAGGGAATTTTTATTAAATGTCAGAAATACACTAGGTGGGCTTGACATTTCCTGCCGAGAGGCGACCGCATTTAGAACCTTTTTTTCTAAAATTTTGGATGTTGGTCTGTCAGTATTCGAATTCTTCACCCTGCGCATGGTCGCGACTTGCACTGCTAACCACTCGGATACTATGGCCGCTTGGCGATGACATTTTGAGGGGGGAAATAGTTTACTATTTCTAGGATCAGTAACTTCTGTTCTCCGACGTATTCCAGGGACTTTGCTAACCACTCATTCCGCTTCACCCACCATAAGTTCGGTTAAATTGAAATTGGTTGAGCCAGCGTCTCAGCGTTACGGAAGTTTTTTGGTATTCCGATGAAGAATCCTCAACTTTAAGCCGAAATATGCTTTCTATTCGAACCCAACGCGCATCTTGGTCGACTGCATTCATGTTAACAGAGCTTCCTTGTCTCATCTCAACCTTACACAGATTGTAATTGGTATTTCGAACCTGTTGATAAGTCCTCCTACGTCGGTTATATTATGTTGTGCTGAATGGAGGCTAGTAGATAGAGTACTCCCTTGCTGATGTACCTAGGTGTTGGGTCGGCTTCCAGTACGATGGTCCCTGCCGTAGCGTCCTAGCAGATATTGGCTACACAGCAGAAAATATAGTCCTTATGGACATCAAGGCAGTGTTATGACAAACTTATAGCTTCTTCATCTGCGTCTCGATAGTTCCCGGCGGTTTTTAATACCCTCGCCAGACACCAAAATCGAGCAGGTATTTCTGTATCCAAAATATCTGTCTGAGTTACTGTTTCTAAAAGACTGTAGAAGACAATGCCGAGTTTAACTATTTTTACTTAGACCTTGAGCCAGACAGGTTCATCAGCCGAGCGATGAACCTAAATTAGCTCCAAGCTAGGGTCAGAGCGCTGCATCTTTTAAGACTTGCGTTTAGACGAGATTGTTAACTCGCAATATACACAGAGTCCGTAGCTTTGTCAGAGACCAGCTTCGAAAAGACATGACCAGCGACAGATGGAAAACTAAATTCACTGTTAAGAGCACGCCAAATTGATCAAGTGATGAAGAAGCAAACTATTAGAACCTTCAGCTCTGATTATTTTCGGTAAAATTAATTTCTATTGAGTTACATCTTCCTTCCATCCTTTCACGAACAGGGCAACAAGCGATTAGATAGTAACTGGTTTTCATCTAGTTAACCAAGTAAAAGAGATTTCGACAAAGTGAGAGAGCCTTTGACTTCTTTTTGCTCAATTCTAAATTCTCTTCTCAACAATATCTATGAAACCAAGCGCAATAAATTCCCTGCTCAAACTCATACCTCTCTCTCTCTCGCCACTCCTTCTTACAGAATGGTCTAAATCGCTCCGATTACGAGACTTCTCGCACCGTTGAGAAATCATCGACATACAAATCGACCTCGAATTATGTTTCCGACTCGAATATACGTGCCAGCCCATCACTCTACACGACCGCCGAACGTTTGCGTCGCACAGCATCACCCGAACCGCGCATCGATCATTCATCGAATGTGCGTGTGTCATCGATTAAACCGACAACGGCACGACGCGACAGCTGGGATGTTATAAATAAAACGAAACATATGCTTTCGCATAATTCGCTGGAATCCTTGGCAAATATGACCGAAAAGCAATTGAACACGGACCTCTCTTACAGTCGACCCGATATCGATCATGAAACACATCGTAATACGCAATATAATAAATTTGCCTTGCAAGAGCAGAAATATCATTCGGATCGACGTGGTTCACGTGACTCCGTCGACGATGCAGATCGTTACAAGTGAGTTGAGCGAAGAAGAAATGAAAACACGGAAAGGTTATAGTTATTTTTCTAATTCTTTGCATATTTCTAGACCCAGTGCCATTACCGTTAAATCACACTCGAATAACACTTACACCGATAAATCGGGTGGCTATACGAAAACCGTTAAGGAATCTAGTGAACATGTCGTTACAGAGCGTACCTCTGGTGGAGGTGGCGGTGGCGGTGGCAGTGGCGGTGGCGTCGGTAATGGCCATTATGGCTATAGTTCTCTTTCGCGATTTCGCCCCATAGAGAATAGCGCCACAGGTGCCCGTGCTATACGTGTTCAGGATATACCAAACGGTGCCATTGGACGTCCCGTTGAATTTGAAATCGACGGCTCGAAAGCCGGTTCTGGGAATTTGGAAATTTTAGTGAATGGCGGTCGTGTCACTTCGTCGGTGCGTTCGTTGGGTGGCCAACGTTTTGTGGCTAGTTTTACACCACACGAACCGGGCATACACACCGTACAGATAACATTCAATGGAGAAACTGTGCCAGGTGAGTGATTTACTTACTTTTAGCTACATTTATATAAGTAGAAATTAATATATCAAAAAATATATGTGCTTGTGAACTATCAATATAATATTGATTATAAATATGTATGTATAAATAAGAATTTATATAAATATTTTGGAGTTATTAACCTCCTGCTTATGAAGACATAACGAGCTTGAAAGCTGCGACTTTTTAAAGTTGCTTATTCAAGACACACACCACTGAGTATACAAATATTGCAGAGCCTGTAAAACTGCTGGCTAAACGGTTGTTTTCTTTGCTATCGGTTTTGTTGTAAAATATATGGTAGCTCCAAAGCATATTAAAAATTTGAATGTCGTTTTATAAAAAGGTAACACTGTGGCTCTGAAATTCTTGCGACAAATGTTCGGTGTAATATATAGCAAGGAGTTAACTCTCCAAGAGAGATCAACTCAAAATTGTTTATTAATTTTATTTTACTTTATTTTATTTTACTTTATTAATTTAATTTTATTTATTTTATTTTGCTTATTTTATTTTATATTTTTATTTATTTTTTTTAGTTTATTTTAATTTAATTTAATTTTATTTTATTTTTAAATTTTATTTTTATTTTATTTTGTTTTTTATTTTATTTTTTTATTTTACTTTTTTATATTATATTTTTATTTTTTTAATTTTATTTAATTTTATTTTTTTATTTTTTTATTTTTTTTAGTTTTCTTTAATTTATTTTATTTATTTCATTTTACTTATTTTATTTTATATTTTATTTTTTAAATTTCATTTTATTTTATTTTTATTATTTTTTATTTTATATTTTTAATTTTTTTAGTTTACTTTAATTTATTTATTTTATTTTATTTTCTTTTATTTTATTTTTAAATATTATTTCTATTTTATTGTATTTTTTTAAATTTATATTATTTTATTTCTTTTATTTTACTTATTTTATTTTATTTTATATTTTTTATTTTATTTAATTTTATTTTAAATTTTTTTATTTATTTTTTATTTTATTTTTTTTATTTTTTAGATTACTTTAATTTATTTATTTTATTTTATTTTATTTTTGAATTTTATTTTTATTTTATTGTATTTTATTTTAATTTATTGTATTTTATTTTAATTTAGTTTATTTTATTTTATTTTATTTAAATTATATTATTTTATTTTATTTTGTTTTATTTTATTTTGTTTTATTTTATTTTTATTTTTATTTTATTTTTTTCTCTCTATAAAGGTATACATCAAGTATCGGTCATTTTACAACTATTTTTATAAATTATAATTTATATACTATGCAATGGTTATGAGTAACACTAAGTAAATCTATGAAGGATACAAGAAACTGATTACAATTTTTTTTTTATTATTCAATGTTTAAAAATTATCTAACTATTAAAGTAGTGGATAGTATAACAGCCTCCTGTATCAGGTGTCGCTTCTCAGTTATTTTTAATTTATCTAGACCCGTGTTTAAATTTTTCGGAATAACCACCGTAGGTGATACGATTATTGGAATTATATCGACGCTATCTAGTCTCTACACTTCCTTAACTTCATGCGCTAAATTGTGGTATTTTCTATACTTTTTTATGTGGCATTCTTGCAGGTTATGCGTGTTCGGCACTCCTATGTCTATTAGGAGGGTCCTTTTTTCGTGTTTCTCGATTGCAGTTATATCAGGTCTGTTGTGTGGCGTGGAATGATCCATCAGTATTGATCGATCCCAGTATCACTTTTTTGCACTGTTTTCTAAAATTGTTTGGGAGTTGTATATGAAATTTAAACATTCCTCCGTAATTAATCCAGATCTGAGTGCCAAACTTTTATGCACAATTTTTGCGACGTTGTTGTGTCTTGTCAGATATTCGGCAGCTGCTAATGGAGCACATGCACCGGTTATGTGATGGATAGTTTCAGGTTGTTTTTGGCATCGTCGGCATAGACAATTTTTAATCTCGCATAATAATTTTACCACTTTCTACATTAAGCCTTCGACATTTTTGTGTACCAAATGACATTTTAATGTCATTGGTGAGTTATTTTATTTTATTTTAATTTATTTTATTTGGTTTTATTTAATTTTATTTTTATTTATTTATTTTAATTTAGATTATATTATTTCGTTTTGTTTTATTTTGTTTTATTTTAATTTATTTTATTTTATTTTATTTTATTTTATTTTATTTTTTTTACTTTGTTTTTGTTTTATTTTATTTTATATTATTTTATTTTATTTTGTTTTATTTAGTTTTTTTTTTTTTTGATTTTATTTTATTTTATTTTATTTTAATATATTTTATTTTATTTATTTCTTATATTATTTCATTTTATATTCGTTTTTTCTATTTTATTTCGTTATATTTTATTCTTATATTTTATTTTATTTTATTTAAAAAAAATAATTAATTTTATTTTTTTATTGCTTTATTTTATTTTATTTTATTTTACTTTACTTTATATTATATTATTTTATTTTATTTTATTTATTTTATTTTATTTTATTTTATTTTATTTTATTTTATTTTATTTTATTTTATTTTATTTTATTTTATTTTATTTTTCTATGATATAATTTTATTATTTCAATTATTTTCCTTATACTATTCTTATTTTTTTGTTTTATTTAATCATATTTAGTTATCTTAAATTATTATTTTTAGTTTCCCAACAAACCTAAAAACAACAACACTTTCAAGCCTTAGATCCAATTCTGAGCGTGAAAATATTAATACTCTTAGCAAAAATCTCGGTTTAAAATCTCATTTTCTCACCTTTAACCACGTTCATTGTTGCACACAATGGATATTTTTTTCGTTGCCAGCGTACAGGCACTCACCGCTCCAACTCATATTTAGATGCAACTCAGGTGTAGTGTTTTTGCCCAACAAAAAAAAACACAACAAAATATATCATTGCTGTGAGCGCTCACCTCAGCACCGCTCATTACCTGTTTATTATTACTATTATCAGCTAGAGAGAGAGAGTGAGAGAGAATAAGTGATCTCACTCTTTTGCACCGCTCTGAGCTAGACTCAAAGCAATGGCAATGGCTTAAATACACCAACTTGCCAGCGATTGGCAGTCTTAGCTCGCGTTTACAACGAAATTGACACGTCTACGGAGAATAAACGTAAAAGCAGAATTGCTAATTAATTGGTGGGAGAAAAAACAATAAAATAAAGCAAAAAAAGAAAGAAACTACAATAATTTACACAAACAAAAATTAGAGAGTCAATACAGTCATTGAAAAGTGTACAAAAATGTGTAAAAAAAAAGCCAATGAAATGAAATGAAATAAATTAAATTAAAGGAATTTTGTAAAAGAAGTTTCGCGCCGTGAATCATACGGTTTAGATATAAATATGTATGTTTTTTTGTCTACGCGTAGAAGAATACGAAAAGTGAAATGATTATTTTTTTTTTTTTTGCAAAATAATATTCTGTAAATGAAAAGCAAAGCATAAAAAATAATTATTCTAATGAAAGTTCGTTCGACTGCGAGGTGTTAAATTTGCGAAAATCAAATAAATATCAATGTGCTGCGGATATGTGCATATATGTACGTGCATTCCACAACTATGAGCCAATAACCGAAATATCAATCCAAAAAAAAAATCTAAAGCTAAATATTTAAACAAATTTGGAATAATGAAATGAGATACCAACGCGACAGTGCAAGAAGACAACTTGCTCATTTTCAATGGCCAAATATGCAAATGTTG